>JAJIBD010025943.1:0-258618 GCA_021461705.1 Cryptotis parvus | reverse complement strand
AAAAGTAATTGGTTTTAAAGATAAGCTACTTTCAGGCTGGATAAATAGGTAAAGCTTAAGAATGACCCCCTGTTGGTTAATATCCAGGATGTATCAGGCACTGGTAGCACTCCACAAGAAAAAAACAGCCAACCCCATCAAAAAATGAGGAGAAGAAATGAACAGAAGCTTCCAAAAAGAAGAAATTCAAATGGCCAAAAGGCATATGAAAAAGTGCTCTTCATCTTTAATCATCAAGGAGATGCAAATCAAAACAACAATGAGGTACCATCTCACACCACAGAGATTGGCACACATCCAAAACAGCAAAAACAACCGGTGCTGGCATGGATGTGGAGAAAAAGGGACTCTCATCCACTGTTGGTGGGAGTGCCAACTGGTCCAGCCCTTTTGGAAAACAATATGGGCATTCCTCCAAAAAACTAGATATTGAGCTCCCATTTGATCCAGCAATAGCACTCCTGGGAATATACCCGAGAGACCGAAAAACACATAGCAGAAACACTATCTGTACTTCTTTATTCATCTCTGCGCTATTCACTATAGCTAGAATCTGGAAACAACCTAAATGCCCGAGAACAGAGGACTGGCTAAAGAAACTGTGGTTCATCTACACTATGGAATACTATGCAGCTGTCAGAAAAGATGAAATTATGAAATTTACCTTCAAATGGATGGACATGGAGACTATCATGCTGGAGTGAAATTAGTCAGAAGGAAAAGGACAGATATAGAATGACTGCATTCATTAATAGGATATAAATAGATACCAGTGTTTTACTAAATGTGTGAAATAGTAATGGCAGATTAAAACTCACCATTGAATATACCAAAAGAGACTTAAGTGATAAACTCTAAATATCTGCAGGGCTAGCCACAATGTAAAATAAGAGGGAGAGAGATGCAGAGAGAGAGAGAGAAACAGAGAGAGAAAGAGAGGGAAACTGGGGTACCTGCTATTAAGGCAGCCTGGGGTGGGCGGGAGGGGTGGGGTACATTGGTGGTGGAAATGGGGCACTGGTGGAGGGATGGGTGCTGGTATACTGTATTACCAAGAGCCAATTATGAACACCTTTGTAATTGTATGTTTCACGGTGGCATAATAAAAAATTTAAAAAAAAAAGAATGACCCCTGTTGAATTAACTATACCACATGTTCCTTGGACCACTATCAGATACAGTATTTATAAGACCCTAAGTACTACTAGATATGACCCTAGAGGTCTGTAAACACTGCTAGGGAGACCTGGAGTGATCCCCAAAAGCACACAGCCCTTGCATTACAATAGCTAACTCAGTTTGACCAAGAATGCAGGGAAGTGTCCCGCATGGTTTTCTGAACAGTGTATGGGAGGCAATAACAATGATAAATTATTTATCCAGGCCATTCCTCTTTCCATTTCTTAGGATCTTGGACCATTTTGCTTGTACCAAGCAGAGAAACACCCAAAAGAATGGAAGAGTAATACACGGTGAGCATAAATTTCCTGAGTAACAAAACTGCCATCTATGAGTCTACTATTCATAACATCTGTACATCCACTTTATTTATCAACCCCCTAATTCTTCTCACAGAGACTACCACAAGGCTATCCCCTCTCCATATATCATGAGTACAATAAGTTCTTAAAACTCATCAGAACTAGCCCTACTCTGTTTTGCTGAGAACAATTTACCATACAGACCAATCTGAATTTCATTAGATCCAGATTCTGCCGCCCTTTGTACTTGCCATTTAATTAAGACATTGAATCATGTATTGATTAGGACCAAATAGAGAATCACAAGCCATTGCTGATCTTTGATAAGAAAAAGAAAAGATGGATAAAACATTAAGACTGGTTAAAAACATTATAGTAGAATTTCTATATTCTTGCTGAGGCTGGTGATAGATGCTGATGTCACTGGTGAGGTAGAATATTGTGAGTAGGACACCCATAAAGTACAAGGAGAAGAGCACCCACAAAGAATTCCATGGACTACTTTGGGGATTAACTTAGATTTATTAGGTCAAACAGGGATATTGAAGATGGGAAAAGTAGGGGGAACTCTGTATCAGCCTATCAAGTAGAAAGGTTGGAACTCTGCCAGCTAATCATGGAGGGTGAGAGAAAGGATTAAAACAAGGGATTAAGACAGGGTATGTGCTTAATCCTAAACAAACAGGGCGTGGTGCTTCTATACAGGGTGTGTTTAGCTACACTATATAGTATGAAAGCAATCAACCTAGTTTGCTTGTTTAAAGTCAGTTTGATTTTAATTATCAATAAAAATATTAATCCATATAATTATATCAGGTCGTTTGTTTTTCCCAAGTTGGTTCACATGAAGATAATAGGAAATATTTAATGAATTGCTAAAGTACAAGTATACTATATCCCGAATTTCTGTGGAACACTGTTTCAATAACATAAATGAAAAAATAGATTTAGTCTGGACCCTTCTCAAACAACCAGGAATTGACTTCCACATGACCTAGCAATTCTACTTCTTGGCAGTTTCTCAAAAAGCCCAAACACTATTAAGAAAAGACATTTGCACTTCTATGTCCATTGCAGTACTATTCACAGAAAAATCTGAAAACAATACACTTTCCCTGGAACAAAGGAAGGGATAAAGAAACTATGGTATATGTTCAAAATGGAATGAATATTGCTCATTTAAACACCAAAATCATGCAATTTGCAAGTACATTGATATAACTGAAGAGTAACATGCTGAGTCAAGAGTAATAAATAGTGAGGGATCTCTCTCATATGTAGGGCATAAGGAAACATAGAAATGGAATAACAAAAGACCAAAGGCAACAAAACTGAGAACTAGTCTACAGAGCTAAGCTTATTGCAGTGGGGAAAAATGACATAGTTGGGGAGCCACAGAGGTAATGGTACAGGGGAGCAGACACTGGTTGAGGGTGTGGTGTTAGAACTTAATATGCATGAAACCCTACCATCAACAGTATTATAAATCATGGGGCCACAAATACAAATTTTATTTGATTATTTTATTTGATTTAGTCAACGTAGCTTTGTATGTTGTTCTTAGGTTCTTAATATACTTATATTTGTTCTCACTGGTAAACTTCCTCCAGTAGGCAGACAAAGACCAGAATAACCAATTCCAAATCTTTGTTCTGTACACAACCTTGAGCAAATCGATGAACAACGGGAACACAAGTGATACACAACCACCAATTAAAATTTGCTGGAGCTATACTTTACTATGGTTGGAAATAAAATGATCTCTTTTAATGCCCGTGGGAGGTAATAGCAAATCAGGAATATATCCATTTCTTCTAAATTCTCACGTTTCATGGCATACAGACTCTCAAAGAAATCTCTGATGATCTTTTGGATTTCTGTGGTTTCTGTTGTGATGTCACCCTTTTCATTTCTGGTTCTGTTTATTTGGGTTCTCTCTTTCCCTGTCCTTACAAGTCTTGCCAGTGGTTTGTCGATCTTGTTTAGTTTTTCAAAGAACCAACTCTTGGTTTCGTTAATCTTTTGGATTGTTTTTTGGGTTTCCAGCTCGTTAATTTCCTCTCTAAGTTTTATTATTTCATTTTTTCTGCCTTGGTTGGGTTACTTTTTGTTGGTCTTTTTGTAAGAATTTGAGCTGTGAAGTCAGGTTATTTATGTGGGCCCTTTCTTCTTTCCTGATGAATGCTTGTAAAGCTATGAACATTCCTCTACTATTTTCTAGCACATGTGTTGGAGGACATGTTTAGCTAATCTGGGGAGTTTTGTTGTTTTGCTCACTCCCATCTTAATCTTATTTAAGCCCAGGTTCATTCTAATGAGATCTCTCTTCTATGTAAACACTGCTAGAGGGTGTGGCACTTACAGAAGTCACCTTGATTGAATAACTTCTGACTTATACATCTACTAAGACTTCTATGTTTTCTAGATTGGGCACAGCTCCTCTTTATACCCACTGCACCCAAAGTGGGACAGTTAGAATTTACCAGGAGACTACCACCCTGGCTACGCTGAGACTAAAGGTAGACTATAGGAAGGATCATACTAGTTTGCTCTAAGCAGGCGAGTATGACCCTTTCAGTACATGAGAACAAGATACTCAGAATCACACTGGTGCAGATAATAATAAGGACCTTGTGGGTACCATCTAGATTACATGAAGCTCATGAAGTTAAGATGTATTACTTTATATCAGCCCCCTCTCTCTCCAGTGTTTTACATAAGAGATAATCTCGGGATTAGTCCTTGGTGTAACCTTTGTTTATACCTGCAATAGGGTGTGGCCCTACACTCTGTTTAGAGTTCTTTGTTGGCATGACAACCTCCCGATTGGATTACTTTGGTGTATATAAAGGGGCTGACTTGAGGCCCCTTCACCTTTTGCCTTTTGGTTCCTCAGCCTTCAGCTTTTGGCTCCTGCGGCTTTTGACTTTTGGCTTTGGCCTTTTGCTCTTTGGCCTTTTGCTCCTTCTGGGTAGGACTCAGCTCGGGTGAGATCCTCTCTCTTTGGTGGGAGACTTAGGCTCTTTTGTATGGTCTAAGTTCGGACCAGAGCTAGAGTTTGTTCATTATATTGGATTGCTGTGGAAGAGCTTTTGTACTATTAAAAGCCATTTTTGGAACTGCACCGACTCGTGAGTTTTCATCTTTCTCCCGGCGTCCTCGGAGGTAGAAGACAACCTCTGTCCTGACACTGTCGGGGACCCCGCGACGTTCCCGACACATATGGTTTCTTTTTAATTTCTAAATTTAATTAACAGTAGTTTAGCAATATGACTTATAAGTTCCTGTGAGAAGTAATCCATTTCCAATTCACAAAAAAAATAGAAACACCTTGGTAACATGTATTGAAATATTTAAAAAATTCTTTGAAAAATGAGAAGCTTTGTAACCTCATTCACCCCTTTTAACACATGTCTGACAGAGCAGACATTTACCACCTTTCTGAACTTATAGACCAGTGAAATTAGGAGAAATATTTTTCAGATGCTGTGGAAAGGAGTGAAAATTATTATATGTAATATTTAATTTTAGATTTTAATTTCATATTGTAACTGAAATTTCTATAGTTATTTAAATTTCTGATAACCAGAAACTGAGAAGTAAATAAAAAAATTCCAATAAGAAAACATCTTGAATATTCAGAATGCACTAATTAATTAGTTAATTAGTTAATTAATTAAAAAAATCCTTGGAAACTCTGTTACTGTTTCAGCACTAGTATATTTAGCATTGTTTCAGAGAGATAAAAGTTGCACTGATACTCATTTGGTTTCTCAGACTTCTATCACTGATAAATCTTCTTTATCACAAAAAATAGTAGCCTAAAATATGACTGATAATACAATATTATGTAACTGAGAGATAAGTGTTATTTTTTTCAATGATATCTCAAACTGAGATGTTGATTGCATTTTGTTTGGATATTAGAGTGACTTTAGTTAGACAACTTGACCAGTTTTTCTTTTTCATGTGTCTCAAGAATGCTTGAGTTGATATCTTCAAAGGGATTATTAATTCAGAGGTTACTTCTAAAAGGCTCCTCATGTTCATGATAAGAAAGATGAAAGGTTTGCACTGTCACCCTAAAGAGCTGACTAATATGAATTTGACTCTCCATGTGATATCAGCAGCAAAAAAAAATCTTGCAAAAGTGAAAACATTTCTATACCACCCTCTTATCTGTGATGATATCAAAAAGCTTCTTTATGACTGCATCCATTACATTTTATTTTTTCAGTATAAAAACAAGTGTGCAAACACTTCTGAAAATAAGCAAGTTCAGTGAGAAGTTAAATTGTCTCTCATATGCACAAACAGCAATCTATTCTTCATCCAACAAAAGCACTAATAGAACGGAGATTTTTCTCTCACAAAAAACTACTTCACTTCTTTCCTCAGTTTACCAAGGCATGAAAGAACATTCTTAACAGTCAGCCTCTGCAGGAGGAGGGAGATATTGGTGTTGTCATTCCGTACTCTCACATAGAGTCGTGAGTTGTGTGTAGTTCAGAACTGGACTATTAAATTTATTTATATTCACTATGTGATTCATGATAGTTCTTTAGTTCAGTAAAAATCTACTTTGCAGAAAAATTTTCTCAGTGGATGATACAATGAGTGGAGGGATGATCATAGTCCTTGAAGTTCTCAGTGACAACTGAGCTTGGGCAATGGTCCTGTCCTGCTCACATTAACTTTACACACACCTACTCACCAACTCATTTGCTTTCGTCTCAGTTTGATGGCTGGAGATAATCTTCCAAATACACTAAATAATTCTAAAGGGACTTGTCCAGGTAAATGAGAGACAAAAAAATTCTTAAAGTATTCATCCTCACTTTACCTCAGAAAACAAAGAACAGATTTCATGAATTGATTCATCAAGTTAATGAATCCCAGATCACAGAACATCTCTATTTCTCCCCTCTACAACTTACTCATCAATATTGTGTACCCATGTCAGCAATTTTCTAAGCTGGTTTGGCTAAAAGCGTAGAGTTTCTTATCTTTAAGGGACTAGAGGATCCAAAATTTCCAAAGCATCAAAGATGCCAAGCTTTCCTCTGTTCTCAGCTGCAGTGAATGATATTTTTATTTTAGGTATTCAAAGAGAATGTCTTGTTTGCCAAGGCATCGAAAATCAGATGGGCTGGACATGTAATGTGATTTGGAGATGATTGCTGGACTAGGGCCGTTACCTACTGGATCCCACAGGATGTCAAAAGATCATGTAGCCGCCCACCTACAAGATGGTCAGACTACTTCTTCAATACCCTGAACGAATGGTTTGAGGCTCTTTGTATTCCTGAAGCAACCAGATGCCATTGGGCTACACTGGCACGTGATAGGGTCAAATGGAAATATTACTGGTGCCCGCTCAAGCAAATTGACAAATAACGGGAACTCAAGTGATCAAGTGATTCAAAGAGAAACTAAATATGTTTGAAGCAGTAACTTGTCATTAGTCATATATTCATTTCTCTTTTCTGACTTTTCATCTGGTTGTATAACTTAGACACACACACTCTCACACACACGCACATAGAGTCAATACTCAGTGACTTATCTATAAATCACTATGCTTCACATACAACAACAGCCAAGTTTAGTAGTTTTTATGGTATCACTTCCACAGAATTCCAGAACACAGTACACAAAAGAGCCATAGTAATGGTTGAATACCAGGAGCTACAGTGAAGTTGTTTAAGTCTTCCTAATTGTTGTACCTAAGTTTCCTTTATTGTTTTAGTTTCTGTCACACATTCCAAAGTACCATACATTTTTTCTCTAAACTTGAAGCGCTTATACCTTTCTTACTTTCAGTGTCATCATTGCTTTCCTCCTGTTGTTACTTTAAAAAAAAAGATGGTTAAAGGTGTTTGTTGTTTATTTGTCTCCATATTGTCCAGATTCAAGATATATAGAATAATGGCATAAGAAATAATTTGCTTTCCCAAATATCACACCGTGAACACCTTACTAGCAAACAGTGCCATCTGAGTACATTGACTTCTAGAACGTTTGCACTGGAATCTATATGCATAGGGCATGACTCCAAGTGTTGTCAGCAGGCAAACTGCCATTGTATGCACTAATGTGCACTTAGACAAATGTCTCAGACACAGCTGCTTCATTCCACGGTGCTGCATGATTCAGGTGGACTCTGCATTAAGCAGCAATAACTTTTATTCATGGACCAGCAGGAAATTTCTGCTGGTCCATGAATCAGCTATTGAAATCCACCCTGCTAAAAACTGCTATGTGCCAGGTGTAAATAAAAGTCTTGATCACTTAACAGATAGCATCACAGATAAAAACCCCTTAAGCTATTTTATGCAATCAAATAAAAGCTTTATGCTAGTTACTGCTATTTAGTGACCACATATATGAAGATAAATTTTTTAAAGAGAAGGCTGGTCCAAGAATAGTATTCCATTATTTAAAGGATTAGGTAAAGAACTTATTGGAAAAATGAAAATATTTTTTGAATGAAGAATTAAGAGTAGCCAAGGAAAATCACCCTGGGCCCCAGAGTATAGGAGAGAGAAGGAAAGAAACAGAACAAAGGGGCAGAGAAGAGATAGATGAGAAGCAACAGGGGCAGGGGATAAGGCACCTTGGTGGTATTATGGAATGATAGAGCTAAATATCAAACCACAGAGTCAACAACACTGAAATTGTGAGATTCAAACATTAATAACCAAATGTAAAAGGTGCCTGTCAAGATGGCAGACAGGTGGTGATGGGAAAGTCAGGAAAGGAACCTAGGAACACTGGTAGAGGGAAGTTGCCAATGGTGGTGAAAAGCTGATACTGCAGCACGATTAGTAATGGAACATTGTATGTCAAAAACCCAACTATGAATAACTTTGCAATTTATGGTACTGTAATAAAATAAAATTGGGACCAGAGCAATAGTCCAGCGGGTAGGGCCTTGCACGCTGGACAAACTGGGTTAGATCCCCGGCATCCTATATGGTCCCCTGAGAACCGCCAGGAGTGATTCCTGAGTGCATAGCCAGGAGTAACCCCTGAGCATCGCCAGGTGTGACCCAAAAAGCAAAAAAATAAAAAATAAAAATAAATAAAATTTTCACTATCACTATCTTCCCGTTCATCATCTATTTGCTAGAGTGGGCACCAGTAATATCTCCATATGTCCTGTCTCATGCTAGTAGAGCCAAGGGCATCGGCCTGCTACAGGAATATAAAGAGCCTCAAACCATTTTATCAGGTCATGGGAATGACCTAATATAATTGTTACTGGTATTTGGCATATCAAATATGACATGAGCAGCTTGCCAGGCTTGCCGTGTGGGAGGCATACTCTTGTAGTCACCTCCAAATAAAGCATTTATTGATGAACCGCATGGCCACTTGCGGCCGTGTGAGCCGGGCTGTGATGGGCTGGTCTGCTGGTTGGAGTTCTGACGAGAGGGAAGTCCAAATGTGGAAAATGGCGGCCCCCATGGAGTGGGGTGGGGTCGTCTGGCTTGTTGTGAGGCTCTGCTGGGGTGGTGGGCCAGGGCTAGAACCTGCCATGCCTCCCAGGTGCCTCATGAACAGCTGGGCACAGGGAGAGCAAGGAGCAGCTCTGCCCCATGTCTGAGAGTCTCTGGATCAGCATACCTGGGCCGGATTGAGAAAAAAAACTGCTTCAGGGTGGGTGTCGATGATCCGGGATGTGATGGGCTTATCTGCTGGGTGGAGTTCTGATGAGAGGGAAGTCCGAGTGTGGAAAATGGCGGCCCCCATGGAGTGGGGCGGGGGTCGACTGGCCTGCTGGGAGGCTCTGCTTGGGTGGTGGGCCAGGGCTAGAACCTGACATGCCTCCTCTCTAAAATAAAATTTTAGAGAAAAAAAAAGGTGCCAAGAAGAAAACTATATGGGTTAAAGAGCGCAAAAGGATGCAGTGAATGTTACAACACCCAGACAGAAGGATTCCTGACATCTCAGTGTGAAGGAAGAGGCAGGGAGCAGAAGGAGTGGTGAGTCAGGGGAACAAAAAGCAATATCAGAGTAACCAGTCCGACATGCATTGGGCAAGACACAGGAAGGTGGTAGAGGAAGTCAGCTTCAGGCTTCTTTCTGCATGAGAAGTCATTGCAGATCAAATGTCTGTGTGCCCTCCAAGTTCAGGTGTTTATATCTGAAGCCCTGGTTTTATTGTTTACAGGAGAACGTCATGAAGTGCTCTTCTAAAGAGATAGCAGAGGGCCAGAACGATAGCCCAGCGGGTAGAGCGTTTGCCTTGCACGTGGCCGGCCTGTGCCGGCCTGGGTTCGATCCCTGGCATCCCGTATGGTCCCCTGAGCACCGCCAGGAGTAATTCCCTGAGTGCAGAGCCAGGAGAAACCCCTGAGCGTTGCCGGATGTGACCCAAAATAGCAAAAAAAATAAATTAATAAATAAAGAGATAGCAGAGGTGCATGCTTCTTCAAATCATGAAGGACACCGGAATGCCCACCAGTGAAGCAGAAAGATGACTGTCTGTAGGCACAGTATCTGTCAGGCCCTTAATTTGGGGTGCTCAGCCTATGAGAGAACTGGGAAAAATATATGTATTTTAAGTTCCTCAGCCTATGGTTGCCTTGTGACAGAAGTCTAAATGGACTAAAACCAATGGAGATTTGGCTTTAATGCTCAGTGTACTGGAAAATCATTTGAGTGTCATTAGTCTGGTCCCTCTTCATGCATTGGAAAAGCCCCACAGTATATGAAAGCAAAGATAACCAACAAAATGCTACTGCTGTCCTCCAGGCAAGAAAGAGAAGGGGAAGCTTGTTTAAAAATGGGGCTGTAAAGATGGAGAGAGGTGGGTGAATTTGTTTTCTATTTCAAGGGTTTAATCATAGTGATTTGCTGATGAACTAGATGTGAAGAGTAAGAGCGAAGAGGAATCAGGAATGATTCCTAAGCTTTGGGCTGGGTCACTAGGCAATACTGCTATTACAAAAGATGTAAAAACACAACACAGAGAAGATTAATTTGGGGAATAGTAAAACCTGCAATCCATTTTAAACTTAATTTGAAATACCTCTCAAACATACAAGTGGAAAGAGTTACCAGGCAATTAGCTATAATAAATAAAGCTAGCTGACTTGTGTGGCTTTTACTATAAGCTCAACAAGGTTCTTAGCACCTTAAAAACATTAAATCAGCATAAACTGAATTAACATACTTGGAACTTTAATGACTTTACCTAGGGAGAAAAGACAAAGTCAGAAGGAAACTCAGAAGTAAGCCTGGAATACCCTAGCTTCCAGAGGTCAGTTAGCAGAGTTTCCTCAGATCCCCAGGTAAAAATTGTTGGTACAGACTTTTCTATAAAGATCACAATTCCAAATCCTACTTGTTGACAACATCTGCACAGACATCTGCTTACCTCCTATTTCTTGGTCTGTGTTCCAGAGTCCCCAGTATCCGTGGGAGGAATTCATGTAAATAACAGCTGTATACATAAGCCTTTCTGCTTTCCGTCTAAAGAAATGATGGTCTCCTAGGATGCTCTCCCAATCTGAGATTGCTCTTTATCTCTATTTGAACTGCCCCCACCTCCCAAATGCCTTTCAGTGTGAAGCCTAATTTCACTTCAGCAGGTTCTCTATCATAGGCTAACTACATGCTTCTGGTTGTGAATCTCAATTGGCCTTTCTGAAGGAAAATCCTGGGCACCTTGATCACCTAATTATCCTCCCAGGATAAGTTTTCATCTCCATTGAAAATATGCTTTATAGTAAGTAATCACTCAGTGGTGTGGAAGCACTAACACGTAAAGAGTAAGTCCTTCAATTGCAGAGTAAGAAGAGGAAAGTTTAAATTCCTTTTTAGAGGAGAAACCATAACCATTAGCAAGCCAATGGATGCTGAAGGTCAATGGGAAGGATTGGGAGGGTTAGTTGGAAGTTCATGAGGGCTGGCTGCTGCTCGTGAGAAAGCAACTCTACAAGTGCCCCTATTCCCGGATGTGTCTGCAGTTGCACTTATACTAAAAAAACATTCCTTACTCCGAAGTTCCAATATATTTTATTCTTAGAATCAATTTATTCTTAGGATCAATCATTCCCGGTGGTACTCAGGGATCCTGTATATTGTCAAGCAAAGATCAAACTGGGTCAAGAGAATCTAAGGCAAGTGCCTGAGCCTGTACCTTCTCTGAGGCCACTAACTTAACATCTCTATTATGGTTTATGCCTAATGATTAAATCCATGTGCTTAAATTGTAGCATGCATCATGATTTCCCTCCATGTTTTATTGTTTGGGGAGAACAGACTTGGCTTCTGTTTATGATCTACTCGGAGAAACTTAAAAGGAGCTTTGATTCCAAACTATATACATAAATTGTTGGGGAGTTTAGCTTTGGAATGATGAAAGGCCAATATTTTTCTTTTTATGTTTCAACACTGAACAGAAATCCTTCTGAAAATTTTTAAATAGTGGTCCTTATTAATTACAAGCGAAGGCTTAAAGAGGGTTTAAATGAGAGGAAACTAAAAGATCATGTTGGTGGCATTTTTTCATGTATTATTTATTACAGCATGCTCCCTTGAATGCATGTGAATTCTCTCCCTACATCTCTCTCTGGCTCTCTGTATGTCTGTTTCTCTCATTTCCCCTATCTCTTTCTCTCTCCGCTCTCTCATCCTAACCCTCTCTCCCCCTTTCTCTTCCTCTTTATTCTCTTTCTGACAGCATCATTTATGACCTCCTCTCTGGGAATTCCCTGCCTGTATCTTGCCATGACATCTAGGCCATAGCCAACAGAGAAATCAGAAATCACATCCTCAAATAAATAATCTAAAAAGCAAGTCTATAGCTTATCAACAATATGAGTCAGAAAAAAACAGTCTCATCTAATTCTCTGGATTCTGCTACAAAATATTGAACTCCTGAATTAAAATCAGGATCTGAAATGAATCCAAGATGTAGACATTTAAATGGAAATCTTTAGGGGGGATTCTTCTGCCATATAAAATTAAGGTCATGGTATAATGCCACTTTAATATATGGTTTCAGATATGCTGATGATTTGTTTTTTAAGACTACAGAAATAAACTACTATGATATGTATTCGGTTTGGAAAACAGCTTCTAATTAGAAAACTGCCTCATTATCATTTTAACAAGTTATATTATAAATTAAGATTGTTATAGTCCTTAGCCTAAATATTTAACAAATTTTTATATTTTAGGTGGTAATACAATATGCAGAGTTATAACTTATTTTGGAGAAGCACCTGACTCCATCTAGATTAACTATTTTTTTTAGATTAACTATTTTAATACCATAAACAAATGAAAATTTTAATAAATTTTGATAATACATTGGCATAGTTGTAAGTGGAGAAGAAAACCAAAAACCTCTGTCTTAAAGTTAATCATCTACAATTTGAATATCTAGTGGCTAAAGGTCTAGTGAATAAGTATGTCTTATTCCTTAAACTTGTCAAAACAGGGCAGCTATAAAACAGACTAAATAGGATCTCACATGAATGGATATAAGTTAGGATTTTTCAAAGCATAAGGAAAGTCATATAGAGGAAGATTCTAAGAAATTTCACCATATTTACGTATTTAACCTATGTTATGAACTCAATTCTCTTGATTGTCTGCCTTATCATTTCTAGAACCTGAGTTATTTGTTCTTTTACTGAAAAATAAGTTTTATATAAAAATAGTTCTAGCCTGTTATAAATCTCATATATATGCTATATATAACTATATATAGAGAGAGCTCACTTCTCCAAATTTACAGGAAAGCTGGAATTTTTTCTATACCAAGAGGATTTCCTATTTCTCTTCCATTCCCACCAAAGTTAAAACTTCCCACTTTCAAAAAAAAAAAAAAAAAAAAAAAAGGAAGCCGGGCCGGGGCGATAGCCCAGCGGGTAGGGCGTTTGCCCTGCTGCGGCCGGCTGATGCTGGCCTGGGTTCGATCCCCGGCATCCCATATGGTTCCGCCGAGCACCGCCAGGAGGTAATTCCTGAGTGCAGAGCCAGGAGTAGCCCCTGAGCATTGCCGGGTGTGACCCAAAAAGCAAAAAAAAAAAAAAAAAAATTCCCACTTTATATTGTTTTTGAATAAACTTGAAATTAATTCATCACTTTAGATCTATTTGACTACTCCCCATGAAGAACCATAACAAATACCAAAGGTGTGAAGAGTTAGGCATGGCTACCACAGAGTATGAATAGAGTCCCATGTAGAAAGACAAAGTCTGGCTTGGACTATGAGTCAGTAGCATAGAAGGAAAAAGGGCAAAACTGCAAAAGCATGTATCTGCTATTGCAGAGGGTAGAGGGAGTATCCCCACCAGTCATAGAAGATACTTCCAACAAATTTCACCACCCTCACCCCATTCTCTAAAACTCTCTAAGAACAATTAATCCTGCTACCAACAAAATGCCAACTGATAAATCACGTATGGAATCATCAAACATGGATTGAACTGAACAAGACCATTAAAGTCTAAAAGGTAGCAATCCTCCCACTCCAATTAGGACAAGGCTGGAGTAAGTAAATTTTAGAATTATTTATGTTCAGTTGAATCATGGAGTAAGATGGCTCATGACTCCAATTAAGCCAGTGTGTGATATTTCTGACTGTGGTCGGTGTGGTCTTTCTTTCCACTTGACTACTCAAATGTTAGCATTATGCCTAACTTAAGGAACAAATATTCAAATGTTAGCTTTATGCCTAATTTAAGGAACAAATACTCAAATGTTAGCATATTGCCTAATTTAAGGAACAAACACTCAAATGTTAGCATTATGCCTAACTTAAAGAACAAATATTCAAGTGTTAGCATTTTGCCAAACTTAAGGAACAAGTGTTTAATTTCTTTTAGTCATTCCTAATGTGTAGGCCTACCTCTGTGGCATCATGAATAACTTAACATTTCTTACAGAGTTTCAGAGACAGTTCTCTAGAAATATGTTTTATACTTTGACTCTATGTTGACCAAATAGATACAAAATTAAATGAGAATATGATTTAATCGCAACATGGTTGAAATTAAATTATGCATGCAATGGTGAAAACAAACAAGTATCTGCATCAGTGTTTTTTACATTCTCAGTAAACTTGTTACCAGTTATAATATGCAATCACTACAGTGAGTCTATACAAACACTAGCAGCAGAGTAACTCCAATTATAAATGTTGGAAATGGGATAAGTTTTTTAATTCATCCGAATATTCACCCTTTCAGTAAGAGAAAGATCCAGGACATGCATTAATAAGCAGTTTTATGTCTAATCAGTGGTCCTAAGATGAAGGGAAGTGTCCTTCCACAAAGTAAAAGGGAGATTTGTTGAACAGCATAGAACACAAAGTCCCTATTCCTGAGTCCTAGTCATTAAAACAATCATACCGCTGAGATCTCATATCCAGTCTTTATTCAAAGATTCTAAATGAATTGATCCTCTTGGCATTACCATTATATGAACAGCATCACTGGTTGGGAGAAGCATGTCATGTTGAATATCCTTCCATTCATAAGCACAACTGACTCTGACGTCTCTGTTTTAACTACAATACAGCAATAAGGACAATAATACCTGTTTCATGATGTTTACACTCTAAATAAACAAATGCCCAAAATATGTAAAATATTGATATGTGTACCGGTCTGAATCTGGTGATGAACAGAAGGTACATTCAAGTAGTTTAAATAGAAAATTTGATAAGAAGATCATTGACAAAGGTTAATGATGAGTAGAAGCAAAATATAATTAAAACCAAAGTGAAGAAAACATTTCTAAGTGTGTCAAATATTTCAAATAATCGAGAAAGATGAGGACTTAGTATTAAGCACTAGATTAAAAAACATGATGCTCATGAATGTTCTTGAATTATCTAGTAGTAATGAGCAAATAGAAATGTCAAAGGGTGTGGGTTTTGAACAAGAATAAAGGCTATTGGTGAGCAAAAGATGTGATTCTTATGCGTGGGAGGAGGGATTGAACTTAGGAGAACAAAAAACTGAATCTGTGGTTTTTAGAAGAAAATCAGATAAACTCAGCACAGATATAGTTGCATAGGAAGCTTTGATGATGAAGATATAACCAACATTTTCTGAATGTATCTCTCTTTTCAGTGTGACAACAAACAAGATACAGAATAAAGTAAAAATAGAAAAGGGGTGCTATTGAACTGAGGAAAGAATATGTCAGCCTTTAACTTCCAAGTGCATAATAAAACCCCAAATAAGCCTGTTAAAATACAAATTCTGATTCAATAAATCTAAAGTGGGGTGGAAATCAGTTCTCAGGTAATGCAGATGTAGCTGGTCTTTGAGCCACACCTGAGGCACAGGTCTCTAGGACAGAGATTTTTGCATCTTCGCATTCTTGAAATGTTGAGCCAGGTAAGTATTTCTTATAAAGGGTTAACAGGAGCACTGCAAAGTCTTCAGCAGTGTTCCCGACTTTTATTCATTATATGCCAATAGTTCCAGATGCTCCATTCACTCTCAACGGAACAGACATCTCTGAATGCAGCACTTATGTGTACCTAGGTTGATAACTCAACATAATGAATGACCTAAAACCTGAGCTGCGCAGGAGGAGGAGAGCTGCGTGGAATGCCTTCAAGAGCATTGAAGAAATAGCTAAAAGGACAAAGAACATCTGACTCTGGGCACATCTCTTGGACTTCACCATTCTCCCTGCATTAACATACGCCTCAGAGACTTGGGCTCTACGAAAGCAGGATGAGAATGCTATTCGGGTCTTCCAAAGAGGAATTGAAAGAGCTATGCTTGGAATATCACACCTCACTCAAGTGAGAGAAGGAATCCGAATTCCAACCTCCATCGACAATGGAGAGTCAGGGACAATGTCTCATTTGCCAAGGCGCTCGAAAATCAGATGGGCTAGACATGTAATGTGACTTGGAGATGGCTGCTGGACTAGAGCCATTACCGACTGGATCCCACGGCACATCCAAAGATCATGTGGCCGCCCACCTACAAGATGGCAGATTTCTTCATCAAGACCCTGAAAGAATGGTTTAAGGCTCTTCGTATTCCTGGAGCAAGCAGATGCCATTAGGCTACACTGGCACGCAATAAGGACAAATGGAAACATTACTGGCGCCTGCTCGAAGCAAATCGACAAATAACAGGATATCAAGTGAGCAAGCGATGCCAAAAGAATACCCTTCCCCTGTTGTAACAACTTAAAATGTCATCAGTTATAGTCAAATATTCCTAGGGGGTACAAAGGCAATCTTGGTGAAGGACCACTGTTCTGAGTAAATAATTTTGTGAATGACAAAGTCACAGTGCAATGGTAAGGTCATACTTAGTTCTCTACGAATTGATATGATTGTGTGTTCTCCTTAATCACAGACAGCCATGCAGTGCAAACATGGGTAAATAAGAGAGCAGGGTTCTACTAGAATTTGGTAGTCTCCAGTGCATATGAAAAAGTTGTGAATGGGCCATGAAGTTGAATTTATCTGTGAAGGATTTCAGGACAGTCTAGAGTGGTGAATTTTGTTAATTAGGCTATAATAACACAAAGGGGTATGTTATTGGATACTAAAAATCAAATGAGATAAAGGAATATAGATCTCAGTGATCCAAGAATTATTGGAGTTAAGGTTCTTAAGAGTACAAGGAAGATGATAGCTGTCAAATATGAATGACACCAGAGTGCCCGAAAATCGATGACTGGATAAAAAGCTTTGGTACATCTACACAATGGAATACTATGCAGCTGTTAGGAAAAATGAAGTTATAAAATTTGCCTACAAATGGATGGACATGGAGAAGATTATGTTGAGCGAAATTAGCCAGAAGGAGAGAGACAGATACAGAATGACTGCATTTATCTGCATAACATAAATATATAGGTACATATTATGATACCAATATCCAAGGTCAAGTGAAACATATATCAGGAGGTCTTGTCAAAGGTGGAAATTATCACAAACGTGTGGGATTCAGAGGCTAGGTAAGACAGAAATGGAACAGTGTGCTAACAATTGTTGAGGGTACTAATGCCAACCTAGAACTGAGCATTAAATAGAGGCAAAAAGATACACATGACAACCCTTTAATGTATGTTCTGTAATCCATAGTCTGGAGGGGAAGGAAAAGAGAAAGAGAGAGAAATGGAAAGAAATAAAGAACCTGCCATGGAGCAGGGCTGGGGGAGGGGGAGGGAACCGGGGACGTTGGTGGTGGGAGATGGGCACTGGTGGCGGGATTGGTGCTGCAACACTGTTTGACCAAAACCCAAATATGAACTTTTTAATTGTATATCTTTGTAATTTTAAAAAATAAAAAAAATTAAAAAAAAAATGAATGACAAAAATAGCATTATTAGGAAGAGCAACTACAGATAATCTAAACCATGAAATGGGCATAGGAAGCAAAGCAGGTTGAAAGACAATCACTAGAGAATAAAAGCTAAAACACAAAGCGGTCAGAAATTATCGCTCTGAGGTAATTTGAAAATCACCTCATGTAAGTATTGAAATCTCTAAAAATTTTCTCAGGAGGAATTAAAGCAAGTAAAGAGAAATGATGTAATTAAAGTATATAAGGAATAAGTGAGTGTTCTGGGAGTCTACTGATCACAAGAGGAGGAGTAAGTGATAAAGAAGGTGATGTGACAGTGGAGTGTTTCTAGAATGGAATTCTGGGAGTGGCAATGAGAATCCAACTGTCACACCTTCAGTCTGAAATGAAAAGTATTTAGGGGCAGGCAGCTCAGTAGCAGATTAGAGCTCTGCATGTGAAAGACTCTGGGTTCAATTGATGCCCTGCATACCACAAAAACCAAGTGAAGAAATGGAGAAATAATTAAGCAAACCCTTTAGAGGAGAGTCCTAATTTAGTTAGAACCAGAGATCAATAGGGAAAATGGAAAACACAAAGGACAGAATTTTTATATTGAGGAGATATGGGTATTGGTCAAATACAGTAATACACAAGAATAAGAAGCTATGAGGAAAAAAGGTAACTAGGGAGGCTCAACTTTCTTATAAGACCTACAATGTAAATAGGGATAAATCAGGAAATAAATTCAAAGTGAGAATTCTGGGGAGTTAAAAGAGTGCTAAGATTAAGCAAACCAGGTCACATTTTTTCTTTTGGTTGAAATCTATGATCAGGTTGATTTAAAAATTTCTTGGCAAATTGTCCTGGTGAGAATGGGAGCATTTGAAAATCCGTATGGTTGTATTCAAACCCAAATTCAAGATTGTTCTCTACAACCCCGAATTCATTGTCTAACAAGTGCGGAAAGGAGAGGCTAGCATATTGTTCAATTTTTTGTTGAGCACCCAAAAACTTTTAGCTGTCAATTGTACCTAAAAATGAGAAATACATATAGGTGTTCCTTTTTATTTTTTATTTTTGACAGTTTTTAAACTAGAGCTGTTACTGACTGGATCCCACGGGATGTCCAAAAGATCACGTGGCCACCCACCTACAAGATGGTCAAACTTCTTCGTCAAGACCCTGAACAAACGGTTTGAGGCTCTTCGGATTCCTGAAGCAACCAGATGCCATTGGGCTACACAGGCACGTGATAGGGTCAAATGGAAACGTTACTGGCACCCATTAGAGCAAATCAATGAATAATGGGATGTCAAGTGATCAAGTGAACAGTTTTTGACATAAAAAATACAAAACAATGATAAAATTGCCTTCTAAATACTTAAAGTTAAAAGTACTCACTGGGTCACATCTCCTAGGGGAAAACAAAACACAAAGCCCAGTGTATGGTTCCTGTCTATTCCAAAACCTTTTAAGAGGCTGAGGAAAGGGGGTAGGGGATGTTGTTGGGGAGGGATTGGGGTAGGGAAGGGGGGGGAAAGGAAGGTGGAGAGTAATGCAGCCCTCTAGCGGCCAAAGAGATTCCAAGTAGTCAGTTAAAATAGCGTGATGAACACAGATGCTAAGATCTTCAACAAAATACTAGCAAACAGAATCCAAAGACTCATCAAGAAGATTATACATCATGACCAAGTAGGATTCATCCCGGGAATGCAAGGATGGTTCAACATTCGCAAGTCAATCAACATAATACACCATATCAATAAAAGAAAAAATAAAAACCATATGATCCTATCAATAGACGCAGAAAAGCATTTGATAAGATCGAGCGCCCGTTCATGATTAAAATCCTCCAGAATATGGGGAATTGAAGGGACTTTCCTCAAGATAGTTACAGCCATCTACCAAAAGCCCACAGCGAGCATCATTCTCAATGGGGAAAAGTTGAAAGCCTTCCCCCTGAGATCAGGGACAAGACAAGGTTGCCCACTCTCACCCCTTTTTATTCAATATAGTACTGCAAGTACTTGCCATAGCAATCAGAGAAGAAAAAGGACATCAAGGGCATCCAGATAGGCAAGGAAGAAATCAAGCTATCATTATTTGCAGATGACATGATATTATACCTAGAGAACCCTAAACTCTCTACCAAAAAACTCCTAGAAACAATAGATGCATATAGTAGAGTGGCAGGATACAAAATCAACACCCAAAAGTCGGTGACTTTCCTATATACAAATAACGAAAGAGAAGAAAAGGATATTAAGGAAAAATTCCATTCACAATTGTGCCACAGAAAATCAAATACCTAGGAATCAACCTACCCAAGTGTGTGAAGGACATGTACAAAGAAAACTACAAGACACTGCTCCAAGAGATAAAAGAGGACACAAGGAAATGGAAACATATTCCCTGCTCATGGATGGGGAGAATCAACATTGTCAAAATGGTAATACTCCCTAGAGCTCTGTACAGATTCAATGCAGTCCCTATAAAGATACCCATGACATTCTTCAAAGAAATTGACCAAATACTCCTGAAATTTGTATGGAAAAATAAACCCCCAAGGATAGCTAAAGCAATACTCGGGAAAAAGAAGATGGGAGGCATCATCTTTCCCAACTTCAAACTGTACTACAAGGCAGTAGTAATTAAAACAGCATGGTATTGGAATAAAAACAGACCTGTGGACCTATGGAATAGAATTGAGTATCCTGACACCCAACCTCAAACATATGATCATTTAATCTTTGATAAAGGTGCAACGAGTCCAAAATGGAGTAAGGAAAGCCTCTTCAACAAGTGGTGTTGGGAAAACTGGGCAGCGACATGTAAAAAAATGAATTTGGACCTGTGTCTAACACCATGCACAAAAATCAGATCAAAATGGATTAGAGATCTGAATATCAGACTTGAATCCATAAAGTACATTGAAGAAAATATAGGAAAAACCCTCCATGACATTGAAGATAAAGGCATCTTCAAAGGTGAAACATCACTAACAAAGCAACGAGAAGAAAAGATAAACATATGGGACTACATGAGACTAAAAAGCTTCTGCACCTCAAAAGAAACAGTGACTAAGATACAAAAGCAGTCCACAGAATGGGAAAGAATATTCACCCAATACCCATCTGATAAGGGGTTAATATCCAGGATATATCAGGCACTGGTAGAACTTTACAAGAAGAAAACAAACAACCCCATCAAAAAATGGGGAGAAGAAATGAACAGAAACTTCAGCAAGGAAGAAATTTGAATGGCCAAAAAACATATGAAAAAATGCTCACCATCACTAATCATCAGAGAGATGCAAATCAAAACAACAATGAGATACCACTTTACACCACAGAGACTGGCACATATTCAAAAGAGCAAGAACAACAAGTGCTGGCGTGGATGTGGGGAAAAGGGGACACTCATCCATTGTGGGTGGGAATGCCGGCTGGTACAGCCTTTCTGGAAAACAATATGGACATTCCTCCAACGACTAGAAATTGAACTCCCATTTGACCCAGCCATACCACTCCTGGGAATCTACTCTGGGAAACCAAAAATATGCAGCGGAAACACCATCCCTACTTTTATGTTCATAGCAGCATTATTCACAATAGCCAGAATCTGGAAGCAACCAGAGTGCCCGAAAATCGATGACTGGATAAAGAAGCTTTGGTACATCTACACAATGGAATACTATGCAGCTGTTAGGAAAAATGAAGTTATAAAATTTGCCTACAAATGGATGGACATGGAGAAGATTATGTTGAGCGAAATTAGCCAGAAGGAGAGAGACAGACACAGAATGACTGCATTTATCTGCATAACATAAATATATATGTACATATTAAGATACCGATATCCAAGGTCAAGTGAAACATATATCAGGAGGTCTTGTCAAAGGTGGAAATTATCACAAACGTGTGGGATTCAGAGGCTAGGTAAGACAGAAAATGGAACAGTGTGCTAACAATTGTCGAGGGTACTAATGCCAACCTAGGACTGAGCATTAAATACAGGCAAAAAGATACACATGACAAACCTTTAATGTATTATCTGTAATCCATAGTCTGGAGGGGAAGGAAAAGAGAAAGAGAAACGGAAAGAAATAAAGAACCTGCCATGGAGCTGGGCTGGGGAGGGGGAGGGAACTGTGGACATTGGTGGTGGGAGATGGGCACCGGTGGCGGGATGGGTGCTGGAACACTGTATGACCAAAACCCAAATATGAACTTTTTAATTGTATATCTTTGTAATTGTAAAAATAAAAAATTTTTAAAAAAAGACAGAGAAAAAAAAATAGCGTGAAGTACCAGCCAGACTCTGGTCTCAATACTTGCTTCTAATTAAGTAAACACAAACACAATATCAGGATACTAAACATCCTTTAAGTGTCCCAAAAGAATGGAATTTTCCAAAACCAAGAACTTAATCAATTTTATGAAATACTCTTGTTTTGGACCGTCCCACATGACATTATCCCCAGACCCCATCACTATTACCTACAATCTCTTACCAACTCCAGCTATAGAATTTGAGGAATGATATTGGGAACTGGGGATAATCAAGACATTTAAAATCTTATAGAGTACACTAAAGATGTTTATCTTCATCTAAGAGCAACGAAGTCTTTGAATTATTTTAGGTTGCGAGATGTTGAGGACAGAGATAGTATCAACATCAAATGTGCATTTAAGAAATCTCTGTGGGCCAGAGAGATTGTAGGATGGGTAGGGCATTTAACTTGCATGCTTAATCCCTGGCACCCCATTTGGTTCCCAGAGCCCACCAGGAGTGATTTCTGAGCACAGAGCCAAGGAGTAAGCCTTGACCAACCTGAGTAAGTCCCCAAAACAAACAACAATAGAAACATTGCACTAACTTCAAGAGATAGAAAACAATCTCCAATGTGGTGAGGGTAAAGTTGATTCAGACGTGTGGATTAAAAGGCAAGTACAGCTGTAAATGTGAGACATAGTGTGAGGATGAACAGTGGGGGGGAGGCAGAGGTGATGAAGGCAGAAAGAAAATTTGCATGATATTAAGGGAGTAAACTCATCAGGACTTGGAAGTGGATCTAGTGTGAAGAATGGAGTAAGTTTATAAAAAGGAGGTGAGAAGTTTCAAGGACGATACTGGATTTGGAATGTGTGATTGCTTAGAGAAGGCCACACTGAGAGACTCAAGCTGGAAGTAAAGTGGAGGCAAATTGTGAATTTGTCTAGAGACTGTTGCCATTGTTTTGACTTTATACATATCCTCTGAGATTCTGAGAAGCTAATTCACTCCACTGAGCAGCAGCATGGAAGAGAGGCTTGGGCTGGAGCTTCCTTTAGTTAGTTACGTGCAATCTGCTCATGGCTATTATTTTTATCTCTACTTGGGGAATATTCACTTGTTTATTTGCTTGCTGAATGGTAGACTGCCTGATTGACTGACTCATTAATTGATTTTTATTGATTTTTGGCTGTCTTGAATATACTCCTTCCAAATTGCACTTTGTGAAAACTGTGTGGAGACCAAAGAGTTTGACTAGTTTCCTCAGTTCAGTTTTATAGTAGGCTGGACTCTATCTTCAGCTCAGTGAGTGGGAATTTCATTGACTGAGTTTGCCCATACCCCAAGGTTATACGAGCAGGTGAAGTTCGCTCATCAACTTTGCAGAGCCCAGGTGGCCTTGAGTTCTGCTCTTTCTACTGCATGACCTCTGATTCATGCCCTAAAGCACACATCATGAACTTGTCTTGTGCCAAGTCTCCCTACTGAGTTTATGAGCCTCCTGTATCTCTATCTAATTACTTTTCTTTTTGCTTAAAATTCAGTAGTTAGTTGCTTGAAATTAAGAACTCAAGAGTTAACTCCTAATTTTTTTAAGTTCTGAATCTCCGATTTTCTTAACTCGCCCCCTCCCTTTTCTATCCCAGGTTCTTCTTCCTGACTAACTATGCCATCTCCACCACTATGCTTTCAACACTTGTTCTTTCCACCTTTCCCCCCAGTGCCACTGCTTCCCTTTTTCAGCTGTATATTTGAAAAACAGGGATGCAAGGTTGAAAATTATAGTGGGAAGCCAGAGCAATAGTACAGAGGGTAGGTCATTTGCCTTCATGTGGCCCACCTGGATTTGATCCCTGGTATTCCATATGGTCCTCAAAGCAGCAACAGTAGTTTCTGAGTATAAAGCCAGGAACAACTCCTGAATATTGCTGGATTGACCCAAAAAGACATAAAAAAGAGAGAGAGAGAGAAAGAAAATTATAGTGACTACACCAACTTCAAAAAATCCAGTGGTTTAAAACTTCTGACAAGCTGGAAAGGATTCTGAGATTTGTAAAATGAAATTTAATTGAGACAAGTAAATTTCAGAGCTTAAGTTCTGAAATAAAGCATAGAAGATAAGCACGTAATGGTTTAGCAGAAAAGTCTGTTTCAAGAAATGCTCTTATGTAGAATTGACAAATAAAATATGTGAATATAGTTCTCCTTACTTGTCATTTAATTATTTAGTGATTATTTATGTAAATGTTTAATAATTAGGACATTATTATCTCAAATCTACATTTCATCGGGCGTTATGTTTTATTCATATCTGGATGAAATAACCTTGAGGTTCTAATTGGTGGAACACTCATATATGCCTTCAGGCATGGGTGCTCAGAAAAGTAAATCAGTTTTTCAATATTTGAATAGAAAGATGATGATTAGTCAGTAGAACACATTCTGATTACTGCGTTCTTTAAGGACCCTAATCTCGGAGAGATTAGTGTACTAGAACAGTGTTCACAGTTGGTAGTGATCATGGTAATGACATATTTTAAAAAATAATTATACTTAAGAACCTGCCATTTAGGCAGGCTATGGGAGGGGGGAGGGAATTGGGGGACATTGGTGGTGGGAAATGGGCACTGGAAAGGGCGGGGTGCTGGAACACTATGTGACCGAAACCTCCAAACATGAACGTTGTAATTGTATATCTCACGGTGGTATAATAAAATGTTTAATTTAAAAAAAAATAAAAGGCAGTTATCTGAGCAAAAAAAAAATTATACTTGCCAAGAAATTCTCTTCACACACAAAAGACCCTTATTGCTATTTTTTTCTTCTATGTCTGGTTCTTAGTCAATTTTATGAGTAGGCTAGTGTTTATCCAAGAATTTTTTTTCTTTACCAAAGTAACTTTTTGTTGCTTGCAAGCAAAAAACATCAAAAGATACAATACAATACGCATGTTGTTCTGTTCAGTTTTGTTGCTTTCGATGTTTTGTCAATATTTTTTAAAAAAATCTTTTTGGAGAGCAAAACAATCATATTCAAAAAGCAAGTCTAGACCTGAGAATAAAACTGTATTTTAGTCAACACGGAAAGCAATTTTCTAAAAATCTGAAAGGGTGTTTCTGGATCTTTTACCATGACTCCCTTCCAAGATGTTTCCCTTCTGCAGTTCACTATCCTGCTTGGCCCTCTGGTCTCATGCCCCGATTGTGAATTGGGGATCAGAATAACTCTTGATTGTAAAGAACTTCGCTTGAGGAAAGAATGCGATTTGAAGAGGTTCATAAAGAGATAAGCATGGGCAACAGATGGGCACAAAATTCCTGAGCTCATAGAAAAATAGATCAACTAACTTATAACAGATGACTTTGATCAACTAAAATCTTAAATAGAAATAAAAATAGGGGGACAGAGCATTATTACAGTGGGTAGAGCATTTACCTTACATGTGACCAACCTAATTGTCTGTATCCTCTAGGGTCTCCTGAGCACCACCAGGAATAATTCCTGAGTGCAGAGCCAGGAGTAAACCCTGAGCATCACCAGGTACAACCCAAAAAGCAAAAGTAAATAGATAAATAAATAAACATATTCCAAATCTGAGCAAATATTATAGTTGCATATAGGGGATTCTCCCCTATATATCCATTCTCTAAATTTATACATGTCCCCCAGAGGGACTGGTAGAACCTAGGAATATTTAAAGCATAATTCTAAAATCACTGAACTCAAGGTCACTGTTATTTATTGAGCACTTTCAAAGTCTTGGGAACTCTGCTAAACCCTTGAAATGTATTTAATCCTCACTATAGCTGTACACAATATAGTTCACTCCAATATTGGATTCAGGGCATTTCTATGAAATCTTTTCTCAGTCACAATTGCACAAGGAAAAGGAAAAAATTTAAAAACCACCACTAATTTTTTTTCTTTTTTGATTTGCAGTACCTTATGTTAAAACTAAATGCAAAACAAATTCTGTTAATGGTTCTTTTCTTTTCACCTTTTGCTATGAAAGTGACATAATCTTCTCCAGAGATCTGTTGGTAGCAAAAACAGATCCTAGTGTAGTACTAATGTCTAATACAAATGCTTCCTAAAAAACAAAGCAATTCAAAGTTTCAACAAGGCAGGGAAAACTACTCTATGAATCTTTCCATTTCTCAAATGAGGAAATGAAAACAGAGTGGATAATCAACTTACTAAAAGTCACACAACTAGAACCCAGGGGACCTAAAATTCTGGTACAGGTCATCTGACACCGAACCACTTTGAACCACTAAACTGTCCTGCTTTTAAGATCCTGGGCTGATTTTCAGGGGCTTATTCTTATTAAGCTCTTGTTCCATCACCCGTTTATCTTCAGGTCAATTTAAGTTTTTCTAAAATAGCACCAACTGGAATGAATTTAATTTATTTCTAATGACTAATTTCCCTTTAACTGGTTCCCCTTAATTAAAAAATTTGTTTAAAGCAATTTCACAATCCTCTGTAAACTAGTTCTTTTAAGGTGTCCACTCGTAGGTTAGAGAAAAGGCCAGTGTCTGAGCAAGGCCAGCATCGATCCCATCAATCTGAACGTGCACTGGCTCGGCTGCCTTTGGCTGAAGGAGAAGGAAGCTTTCTCCAAAGCTGCCAGCCTCCAGACGAGACGGAAGCAGAGGGTAGGAAAAGCAACAGCGCCCACACTGATTGTCCTTGTGTTTATGGCAACTTCCCTTCTCCCTGTCACGGGGCTTTAGACAGGTAGGCTGGGGGCAGCAGGAGCAGCCTGAGCGAATCAACCGGTTGCTCTCCTTGTCCATTTCTAGGAAGGCCTCCAGCTGGGGCCTCGCAGAATTCAAGGCCGTGGCAAGCAGCAGCAAGTGTCACCGTCTCCTCCGCTCAGCTCTTTCCTTGACTCTTGGCTGCTGGGAGTGGCTCCGTGTGAGAAGTGTAGCCTAAAGATCCAGTTCACCGTGGAAGATGGAGACAGAACAACCTGGGCTGAGTTCCATTTCCCACCGGGTCCCACCTGTCTGAAAACCCCCTTGCCAGCCATCCCATCACTCACTGCTGCTAACCAGGGATCACCACCTTGGTTCTCTCCTCCAGAGGTGCTCCCAATACTGTCTGTCTACTGTCACCTGTGCACCCTCGAGGCACGGACCATTTCTTCATATTTTATAAAGGACCGAGTAAGTTCAGCTCTCCATAAATATAAAGCGGTGAATAACAAATTTCCCCCATACCGGAGTCATTTCATTTTCTTCGCACAACAGCTCCTTTTATTTCCACACCCAAAGCCCAGCGAGGGAAATTTCTTCGTTACTCCGACAGCGACAAAATGTGATCACATTTTTTCCCCCCACAGCTAATGTGCTCTTATGTATAAAATTTAAATTTGAAAGTCTGAGCAGATGGCCTATAAAGTTCTTGTTTTCCCTCTGAATTTAATTTCTTCCTGCTTATAGTGGGATTTTTTGTGTGTGTAATCATTTGAAAAGGAACAATAAAATGTTTCTATAAATTGTAATAATCATTATCTCAATGATGGTTCTCTCCCAAAGATATCCCAAAGGAGAGATTGGACACTTCATATTGGGTCTGGAATTTTACCTGGCTCTGCTGTGTTGGCGAACATTAATCAATGATGGAAAACCTTGCCGGGAGGCCTTCTCAGTCTGGCACTTCTCATCATTCTTACCTGAACCAGGCAATTCACCTATCTTAGCAAAAGGTTGGGGTGGGGAGGGGGGAAATGACAGGAGCAAATCTGTTTGAAACAAGAGGACAAGCAAAACACCGAGGCTCTTTAGAAGTGCTTTCATTTTGTTTCGTTCAGAGTCACTAATGAGCCCATTATCTTTTTTTACTAAAGGAGGCCCCAAGGATTTCAACTTGGCAATACTGGGTTATCATCAGTTTGGGTGATATGTAACAAAATCGTGCTATTTTTCAAACTATTCTATTATTCAGATTTTTCCGTTATTTGATTGGCCCTTCCCAATATTACAGGAATTAGGATTAATTCTATGTGTTTTCTTACATCATGTGCATTGCTGGTAAAATATGCATGAAATGGAAGTGTTTTTAACCTTGGCTTTCTGTGTGCTTTTCTATACTTGAAAGTGCCTATCTATAGGATAGGTAGCAAGTCCATTTGTTTTTTTTTTTTTTTTTTTTTTTTTTGGGTCACACCCGGCAATGCTCAGGGGTTTCTCCTGGCTCTGCACTCAGGAATTACTCCTGGCGGTGCTCGGGGGGACCATATGGGATGCCGGGGGATCGAACCCGGGCAGGCCGCGTGCAAGGCAAACGCCCTACCCGCTGGGCTATCGCCCCGGCCCCAAGGTAGCAAGTCCATTTGTATCATTACTGTTTTGTAAGTTGAGCACATTGACATCAGTCTGACTGCAAAAATTGCAAGTCTCAGATGAGACTGCAAAAGAAAATCTATGTATTCTATGTTCAAATATTTATAGAGATTATCATAGACTTTCTTACTAGCACCTTAGACAGTACTGGGGTAAAGCAAGTACTATCCAAGTAACCAAGCAAGCCTGGTTCAATTCCCTGCACCACAGGGTCCCAAGAGTATTGCTGGGTGCTGCACTGGAGGCCCTTAGCTCCACCAGGGTGACCCAGATCATTCCCTGCCCCCACGGGGTATGAGGAGCTCCAATCCTTGGACTTTGCACTGAATAGCTTCCTAGACTTCCTGGGAACTGTGTGCACCTCCACTAAAAGCTATTACATAGCTATATTGAAAAGTATTTAAAACATTAACACAGCTTAATAAAGTATCTTCTGTTTACTTTGAAAACAAACTCTATAATACTGTCCTACCTTTGGGAAAGTGAAAGCCAGATTTAAATTTGGACCTCTTGGATCACCATGAGCTCCACCGAACCTGGTCCACCGGGAACATAAAGAGCACACTTGAAACTCACCTGCATTACTTCCCAACCCCAGCTCCCTTCTGCACAGAGAGGCCATTGTGTTCTTCCGACGTGCTTCCCCCACTGGAACTACAGAACAGTAGGCAGGGCACTTGCCTTGCACAGAGCCAACCCAAGTTCTATCCATGGCACAACATATGGTTTCTCAAGTCCACCAGGAGTTAGTCCTGAGCAGTCAGGTCGCTCCCACCACCACCACCTCTTCCCCCCATCCCCGCACAAAAAAAACCCAGTCTGTTATCCTGCCACATTTCCAAGCTCTACTTATAATTCCTCCTTTCCAGGTGGGAAAAGTAACTCTAACTTCAGCTTTCCCTTGGGAAGTAAAATGAGTTTCTTCCTTTGGAGGAGACCTACTCAAGTCTAGAAGTGGGTATTGAATTCATTGGTACAGGACATTTCTGGATCATAGATGTGAAGAAAAGGTCTAGTACTTGTGAAACAGGGAAGAATGTAGGTTGAATTTTTTTATTAATATTTTATTATACTGCAGTGGGATATACAAATACAAAGATGTTCATGTTTGGGTTTCAGGTTCTAGCACCCATCCCCACCACCAATGTCTCCACTTCCTTCACCCTTCCCCTAGCCTGCAGCTAGTGAAAGTATAGAGATAATACTCTTATCTCTATTCTCTAATTCTCTTTCTCTCTCTCTCTCTCTTTCTCTCTTCCTACTCTTACACATTGTGGATTGCAATACATACATTTAGAGGTTATCATGTGTATCTTTTTGCCTATATTCAATGCTTAGTTCTAGGTTGGTATTATCATTTTCAACAAGTAAAAGCACACTGTTCCCTTCTCTGTCTTACTTAAACTCTGACTCCCCACATGTTAATGGTAGATTCCACCTACTGACAAGACCTCCTGATCCGTGTTTTGAAATCTTATCTATCTTTTATGACATAGCCACAGCCATCTATTTGGATACTAAAATATGTACTCTTTATCCCAACAGTAAAGCCATAGTCATTGGAGAACTGGTAAGAAGAGGGATGGTCATTGCCGTAGCATCATGAAACAGACAAGCGCCCTTTGTTTATCAAAACATTTATTGGCTTTTAATAGCATTAGCAAGAGGTTCTACTAAGTGAACTGAGGAAGAAAAACATGTATGGAGTTTCATGTCTGTCTTCGAGTTGCTTACAGGCTAAGGAAGAAAGATAACAAACACAAAAGTAGTTCTGTTACAAAGATATAAGTACTAAACACCAAAGAAGGGGGAGAAGTCAAGCCAGTGGTTTATTCTTCTCAAAAGTAGTTAGGAACTAAGAAGTCTTAGTTAGGGACCAAGAAGTCTTTCCTCATTGAGATCAAATGTTAGACTACCATCCTAAATCAGCCTATGAGACTCTACATGGAAAACAAAACGCTGAGCACCATTTGCCAGAGCACTCTGGAGATTAACAGGTTAAGATTTTGGCTTTCATCCCTGAGCAAATCTGATGCCGGCAGGATTAGAAGTAAAAAGATTTAGCTCCTAGTCCAGCACATTGTATGCCAACCCATCTGCCCACATCAATGTCTATTTAAAAGTGAAACCAATCCAACTAGCCTGATCTTCACCTGTCCTGCTGATTGTCCATAGCAGGAGAGTAACAGAGAGCCCACACGTTGGTCTGGAAGAGTGAGTCTGAAATTTCCAGTCGTGTGTCTGCTTGAAGGCACACGGCCAACCAACCCATCAATCTGGCAGTTCTTTAACACTGACCCAGTATATATTTGCTAGGCCATTTACGCCATCTGCCATGCAAATGTCAGTTAAGGAAATAGCATAGAGTGATGGGAATACCGGGGTTAAAATGCCATTTAGCAGGAACTTCACCAGTTCCAGTAGCAACAGCCCACAGGAGAACAAAGAGCTAGAAAAACCAAGGGCAGAGTACAGAGGTATATCAGACCAAAGCTTCCAACTTGCTGTCTCTTCACTCAGAGCTTAATTCATATGAGACCTTCAAAAACACAGGCCTTTCTACTGACAAAGGCAAGTTATGACTTTATTGATTAGAAAGCTCAGGGTGCAACTATACATGGTATAGGCATGCTAGGCATGATAATATACAGTCCACATTTGAATAATAATGCATAGTGCATATTTTTGTTATATTCTAAAAAATTATAGACAAATTTTATATGTAAATATCAAGTTTATACAAAAATTATATGTATTTTGAAAATTTCATAGTTCCATCTCCCTAACAGAATTGCCCCACATTCCTGAATCTTCTGGGTTGGATCTATGTTAGCAAAGCTTAGAAACTTGGATAAGCCCTTGCTATAAATGCTGGGTTCTATATTGGCTACTAATATATTTCTCCTACATTCACATCAATACTAACATGTTAATATTTTCTTCTAAGTTTATAGATTCAAAAAACAAGATTCAGAGAAATATTTTTAAAGGTCATGGGCCTGAAGCTAAAACAGAAGACTCAGATTCCAGATCACTCTATCCTTTTCCAATATTACTTTTCTTCCTACTGTAGTCATAATTCATACATATATTCATACTTGTTATACAAAATTAAAATCAGTGAATATATATTATTTTGTGTAGTACTTTGTTCAGTCACTAGGATATTATAAATATTTTATGTTATATAGCCTTCCTGTTTATTACTTTTTTAACAACTGGCAAAACATCAAATCGTTTATACTAATGCATTAAGCCTTGTATTTAAATTATCTGTCTCTCCTCTGCATTTTTTCTCTCTCATTTCACTCCTCTTGCATAGCTAATATTACAATGAATAGGTTGGAATATAAATGTATATATGTATGTGTGTCTTTTCCTATTGTATTGTTTCCTCATGATACATTTCTAAATGGGCCCAACAGCTGGAATCATTTTTATGGTGATGTATTGTCATATGTCAGTATGTGCTTGTTACTTATTGTCTTATTACTGTTCCAAAGTTGAAATTAGAAGCATCTGAATATTTCAAGTCACAACCACCACACCATCTCTGGATGATTCTTTGAACTTCCTTTTTGATAATAAATTGCATTTTCAATGGCAACTCCAGCTTTCTTTGGTTTATAGGTTGCATATTTCTCCCAGGTACTTTATTTCTCTTTTGTGTTGCAGAACCTTCCTTCTAGAACACATATCTTTAAAGCTCTATATAAATATGTATGCACTCTGTGTAGGACCTATTACCCTTTTGCCTTATTTTCTTTATTCTTGAGGAAATGTCTGAGAAGGAAATGCTAACTTGACATATAAAATTCTAGTGACAAATCCTCCTTCAGCACGATGCCTAATACTGAAATAATCAAGAGGTAGCAGTATGAGCAAGTTATCTGGCCATATGTAGGTAAATATCAAGAGAAACAGCAGAAAAGGCTTTTTAAGAGGCAGCCTCTGGGGAGAAGGAAGCAGAATAGAGCAGGCAGCTGCTCTTATGACAATTTGGTTCTTCATGTGGCCATTACAACTGATAAAAATACAAACTTTAAGTTATAAATTCTTCTCAACAAATGAATTGGGTGTTGACATGATGTTTCATGCTCCTGCTTGAGAAAATCTTCCAATTAAGTTTTCTTCTCTCAAAAATTAATTTGTTTTGCATCTCCTTCCCACTGCTCACAGCCACAGATGCTAAAAAGGATGGGACAAAATATGACCAAATTGTGTTCAAGTTTTCTATCAGAGCTTCGTCTTTCTAACTTCCAGCTTCTCATTATTTCCCTTTTAAATGTACTTTGCACTGGCTTAATTAGAGTAAGTCTACTGTGGTGGGAATTTATAACAGGAGGGGTCCTCTCTACAGAGAAAAATTGTTGCTCATTAACAAAGGAGAAATGGCTTTCCAAATTAATTTTGTCTGGGTAACCCAGAATTCAAATACCTGTGGCAGAGCTCTGTCATTTTACTCCCCTGTAGGAGCAAATATAAGTTAACTGAGAAGAATCATAACCTGTAAATTCAAGCTAATTTCTAGACTCAGACCTCCTGAGTGACATTCTTGCTTTGCCATTTTTCAAGTATCTGACCTTGGGAAAGTAACATTACCTTTTACTTGTCACAGTTTTCTACCTGTAAATGAAGATAAAAATAATACTATCTCATGTAGTTTTGTTGTAATTATTTTTGTTTGTTTTTGTGCCACACCTGGCTATGTTCAAGGTTATCTCCTAACTCAGCCCAGGAATCACTCATGGCAGCACTCGGGGACCATAGGAAGTGCTGAGGACAGAACTTGAGTCAGCCATGTGCAAGGCAAGTGCCATATCCAACCTACAATCTCTTCAGTCCCAAATTCATTTTTATAAATTTATAAGTAAGTATGGTTGAGGGCTTAGAACAATGCCTGACTTACAAGAACACATCAATAATTTTTTTTAGTTTCAAACTTTGCTCACTTAAACTTTTTTGTTCCACTGCATAGTAAACTTTGTCCATGATCATTCAACATGGCATAACTATAAATTGAAAGTGGCATCAAATTACAGTCAAAGATCATTAAATACTAACTTTGATTGCTACTTACAAGTTATGCTAGTTTGTACTGATCCATTGATTTCCTTGTTTATACATTGTATCCTGATAGCTAGTACATAGGATTGTCCAGGAAGAACAAAGAATCAAGGTATCTAAAATCTGTTCTCATTTAACATTTTGTGCTGCTCAAGGGAAAATGGATATTGAAACATAGGAAGACATATAGGAGTTAGCTGTGATGGTTGGGCTGCACATCTTCTCTTGTCCAAATGGCATCAATTGCAGGTGATTAAAGGAAGACTTGTGGGAAGCAAATAGGGCTATTGAATAGATAGTCACACCATCAAAGGCACGTGCTGTGTTCAGAGATAAAGCTATGCTCAAATTCTCAAGCTCAGGTTATTTCCATTTTTCAGGTCAGTGTATAACAGTATATAAGACCTATTTGCATAACGCATACCAAAATTCTCTAAGTACAAAATTCTCTGTTCTAAGTACAAATGCCTAACAAAAGAAGTAGTAATGGTACAGACTTAAAACGAGATGATTAGTAATTTATGGCTGTGTAACAATTTACTCCAAAACCTAATGACTTAAAACAGCACACAGATTATCATATTGTGCCAATACATCAGTAATCTTGCATATGCAATCTTAACCTGAAGTAAAAATGGTGTAACTCGTTCCAAGGTTCTTGCAAGATGACAGTCAATGGATTAGCCTAGATATCTAGTATTATCTGAAAGCTCTTCTGGGGAAGTATTCAATTCTAAGCTCTTTTTGATTGTTGGCAGAATTCTATGTAAAATTTTGGCTGAAGGCATCAATTCCTAACTGTTGACTGGAAATTGCCCTTGGTTCCTTGCCACATAGGCTTCTCCAACATGGCAGCTTGCTTCATGAAAATTCAAGTCAGGAAGACAAAAGAGAGAACCTATTTGCAAGATGTATATCATAATTATTTAAATCCTAACCATGAAGAGACACCCCACCACTTTTTCCACACAAATAATCTCATTGCTTTTGCCAATGCTTGGCAAATCACTGCATTTGGCAAGTCACGAATTGCAAAGAGATGGTATTATACAAGAGCATAAATAATCGAAGTTTGGTGGAACTATTCCACAAGTCAGCCTATCCTAAAAGGATTTCTAAGGTTATTCTTGAAACATAAGGTGAAATCAGTCTACATGAGAGAAAAATAAAGGGTGATGGATGAGACCCGACAAACAAAGAAAAAATTATAAAAGAAAGGTGTTAAATAGGTTATCTTATTTCTTATGGTGTTACCTTGAAAGGAAAAGGTGGAAAAATATGTACTTCTAGTAATAGAGGGAAATGAGACAATTGTAGAGATAAGAGAACAGGGGTGAATTTTGAAGGGAAAAACAAAGACTCTTAGTCCTGCCTGTAGAGTGGTTTAAGAGTATACTGTTGATGGGGGCTATTTTTTCTAAATTTACTTTGAATTAGTGAGTGGATAAAAGGTCACAGTGACAGAGGTGGATATGTGGCAAGAGCTGAAGCAAAGATACAGTTATAGTCTGTTCCCCTTGATTTTAATTAATTTATTTAGCAAATAAACATATTTCTTAAGTTACATTCCATAATATACGTTTTATTAACAAATAACTTAATGCCCATAACAATACTTCCTGAGATTTTCTTTTCACTTTTGGTTCACCTCTGGGTCATGTGTCATTGTTATTTTCCTAATGTGTTTGTAAAAATAGTCACAAAGATTACTGCTATTATGGTGAGGATTTCAACCTAAAATTTGGCATTCTCACTGGCCCCCATTATTCTTGCCAAGATTGAAGTTATTATAAAGAGAAAGAATGATAACAGTTGAAATCTGGAGCTCAGGACGCTTCCTCTGCCATAGTGTGTATAGCTATATGAGAACAAATTACTCCAATTTTTGTGAAGTCAGTATCAAATGAGATAATATAATACAGTTTAAAATTTATAAATAATGGAGTAAATAATCCATAAGTGGTTGTTGAAACCAAATTAAGCTTGAGAGTTACGGTACAAGACAGTAAAAAGCCAACAATAGCTCCCAGCCTTCATATTTGAGAGACACGTCATTAGGTGATGAGAATGTAAGACACATCTACATATCCTTAGAATGCATATTATTAAATCTGAAGACGTATCTGAAGTCACTCAGCCGAAGAGCAAATTTATTTCTTGTTCTTTCTTTTGTAATTATTCATCTTATTTTCATGGTCATCCAAAAAATTTCAAATGATACTAAATACCCATTTTGTGTCATTTGTGGAAGGAAAGGGAGTATGAAATAGTGTGGTATTTATGTATTTGTACTCGAGAAAAGCCCAGCTGAGTTCTATTCCTAGCTCTGATTCTGATACTTAAAACTGCTTAAGTGAGCAAATTATTAACCATGCTCTTGGTTAATAACATGCTGTTTTCTTTCCTAAAATATATATCTCATAGAGATGTACCTATTTCACAGGGATATTGTAAAAATTAAGCAGGAAGTTAGTATAAGCATTATATGCATGACCGTTTTTATAACTACAAAGCAATGTGCTAGGTCCAAAGAATGTACAAGAAATTTCTTCCCTCCAATCACTTGGAGCTTAATGAGGGAATCTCAGGCTTTACATAACAAATCATATGAACAGGAACAAAGTTACCTGAACACATTTCATTTGTTCTTTTAAAAAAATAATGAGTTTTGGGATCACACTTGTAGTGCTAAGTGATTAGGGGTCATTCTTGGCAGAGTTTGGGGGACCATATTGGTGCTGAGGATCAAACCATGGTTGACATGGTTGATTGCATACAAGGCAGGTGATTTACCCCTCACTTATTAGCTAACCCTAAACACATTTGAATGGTATAAGCAACCTTAAATGTGTACTTTACAAATTTCTCAATCGGTTTTATTGTTCCATCTTAAAACCCATGAACTCCTCCTGCAACTCATCTTTTCTCATTTCTACTATGTCCTGGTGCCTCCTCTATTCCATTGGCATTATATTTATCTTAGCACTCATTCTTCTGATTTAAAACTCCATTTCCTTGTTAACTCCTGGAAAATGTTTCTCCTTTTAAACCTCAAAATTAAGCACCTAGAGTATGGTTCATTGGTTAAGTATCTAGAGTCAAGAGCCAGACAACTTTAATTCAACTTTACCACTTACATATTTTACAATTTTGGTCAAGTTACCTAACTTTGCTGGACTGCTTCTTTGTATAGTAATGGGGGAAATAGTCACCTCAAAAAATTTTATAAGGATTAAATGATTTGTCATATATGGCATAAGTATTATATAAAGGTTAGCAATGGTGATTGTTGGGGGAGCACCGCCGGGGGTCCCCGACAGTGCCGGGAAGTGAGTTCCCTTCTACCTCTGAAGCCGGGCGGGAATGGATGAAGACTCAGGAATCCAATGCAGTTTTAAAAGGACTTTACTATCACAGGTTCCAATATACAATCCAAGAGCAGGGAAAACCTCCGGACTTTGGGTTCCCAGCTAGGCCCCAGCCAGGTGTAGGCCAAGATGGCTGCCACCACGTGTTGAGGCCCAACAGAGAATGGAGAGAATGGAGAAGCAAAACACCAAGGGAAGCCGAAATGGCAAAAGGGGCAAAAGAGAGAGCTTCTTTCTTCTTGCAGCTTATTTTATAGCTAGAAATCCGCCCAAACTCCCCAGCCCAGCCCAGAATGGGCTGGGCTATCTAGAGATAAAAACAGGAAAATAGCTCTATAGAAATGTAGCAACTTCAGGACACCATCTGTCTGTTTACAAGGACCCACAGCTAATTAAAAGCCTCCTAGCAGAGATGGGAGAAGCTATAAGCTAAATGTAACTTCCCCTGGCAGGAAGGATCAAATGCCCTCAGGTAATTTCTCCCAGCACCTCACCTAATGTCTTGAGCCAAGATCTGCCTGGAATTGCCTTTATAGGGTAGAGAAGGGGGTTTCTGAGATGGCATGTCTCTGTACCAAAGACTAATACTAATGCCAGTTAAATATTTCTCCCAGCCTTCATAACAGTCTCGTCTACTTCATGGTAGTTTTGTATTTTAGTTGCCTTTGAGTTATCAGGGAGCCATGCTTGCTTTGCTTGGAGGCAAACAGCATTTCTCTCTGGTCTAATTACTTAGAGATCCAACGTGGCCAGGCAAATATGCTGCTAAGATCTAGCTAGTCCCATGATGATTGTGGTAGCATGAGAGAATATTTATACCAGCCAGTACAGAATACATGGTCAGATAAGACTGCCACATTCAAACTACCCCCCCCATCTATGAAGTGACCTGCAGGAGGCAATCTAGGGCAGATGCAGAGGCCTAGGGCTTTTAGGTGTCCTGCAACAGGTGATCATCTGTCACTATTACTTAATTTCTCTATCCCATAGCCACACACAAGACCACTTTTGGTTCCCGTTTGCTCCACCTCTTCCTCTCACCACTCATGTAATATACACATAGTAAGATGACCCACTTCTACAGTGTAACACTCCTCATGATACCTTTACCTTTGACATAAGTTCTTCCTCTTTGTAGAGGTGAGACCTATGATCTGATTCTAACAACTATGTCAAAGGTGATGATATATCTTTCTATGGTTATGTCACATTATGTAAGACTCTCCTTTGGTAATTTTGACTATGTACTCTGATGCAGGCACAGTGGATTAGAAATTGTGTTAAAGAAGACCACCTGGTGAGAAAGTATGGGCAGCATCTGGAACTTCTGGCAGTCTCTGAAAATTCTAGGAGGCCTTTCAAACCTGGGGATGACCTTCATCTAATAGCTGACAAAATTGTGATGCTCCCAGTCATATAACTACAAGAAAATAAAAATGTCTTCACTCACCAAATGAGCGCTGAAACAGAATCATCTTCCATCAATCCTCCACATTAGAATGCAGCAAACCTGAATCTTGAGCAATGTCTAGATGCCAGAGCACCCAGCTAAACTATTATTATCCCATCCTGGGTTATTGGATATATAAAAACTTAGATATAGTTTATTCTTTAAATAATTAAGTTTATGATCATTTGTTTCACAGAGAGAGAAAAACTAATGTACCTCCAGCCTGTTAGTAAACAATAAGTATATTGAACTCCTACTCAACCTCTGTGAAGCTCTGCCTCATGTTTCCAGGTCCAGATGGGCTTTCCCCTGCTGCGTCCCTTTTACCTTATCATGAATGTTGGACTGCTTTAATATGGTTTATTAAGCTAAAAGTACTTAGGGATAGGGATTCTAGTTTACTCACCTTTAAGTTCAGTTTCTGAAATATGACATCAATTTCCTAGGAGAGAGAGAGAGTGAAAAGAAAAGAATCAGACACTGTGGAGAAAATCAGGGCAAGTAAATGTTCAATGCATGTTTGTTGATAAGAGCAAGAATAAATAGAATTTTAATTAGTTCTTCTCTAGTCCATTAAATTCTGCAGTCTTTTATGTCTTTCATTTTACTCTGATAGACACCTCAAATATTGAGGCTATCTTCACAATAGAAGGTGGAACTATCTAAGTCAGAATGCATGCAAAAATACATAAATAGCATTGTGGAAAAAAATCTGTTCTTAAGAAAAAATCTTATTTACTTTTATTGTAAAAAGAATACCCTGAACAAAGTAAGTTCCAACTATTTTATTAAGAAGGTAATTATTTTCAGTATGCCAATTACAAGAAATGCATACTATAAAGATTAATTAATAAGAATCAAGAATAAAACTCATCCAACTTAGTTAAGATGTTACTATTATTTAACTATATTTATAGATACTAAAAATATAATAAGTTTCTCAATTTCCCAAACTTTTCATGATAAAATGTAAAAGTAGTTGATTTCTTGGAAGAAAACAAAAACACTGCCACTTCCTGTTGTAGGATCTTTGTCAATTGTGGGTGCATGGTTAGCCCAAGAGTGAGTTCGAATTGATTTTTCATTCCTATTGTATGGATGTAGTTTTATTCTGTGTTTATGTTGCATCTGAATAGAAATAAAAACAGAAAAGGTGCAATGTCAGTAACACTAAACCTGGCCAAAACATGTTGTAACCACTCAAAAATTCTTTCCTTTTTTCCTGCTGTCAGCAGATGTGGACCATTTGAGGCAGGCAAATGATACACAATCCAGCAGCTAAGATGGAGTGATGGATGTGTATACAACGAACACCTGCTGAAAACATTTAGCACGGCAGCTGCCCTATAATATTATGTTAGTTGCTTAGAGAAATAAGTTAAAGATTGCCTCTAACAAAAAGGCTATTTCATATCACACATGTGTCCAATAACTTCTTAGGTATCCCACTCTGTTATCTGAAAGATACTCCAAATAATATCAAACATGAAGCGCCCAGTTTCAGCACATAGTGAACATGCATTAGTACTAATCAAACTTAATCTGAACTGATACTATAAAGCTCTCCCTTACCTTTGGAAGCTGACCCTTGTTATGAGAACTGACATTACCAGTATTTAACTTCTTGTTTGCTGAAATGTTAAAAAGTTTAAGGATGTGAGCTGGGACATAGCAAAAATACAAAAATATCATTGTTTTATTTTGGTCTTCAGATTCAAGAAGGAAAAACAAAGGCCACTGAACTCCTGGGGAGAGAAACTAACAATTAGCTGGTTTTATCAGCGCAGCCAATGAGCAATGTGGCTTCACGTTTTGTGTAGCCTGGGGTTCTTCCATTTCCGCCTCCCAGAGTCAGCCACAGGAGGATAAAGATTGTACTATTTTCCTACTGTTTTTATAACATATTGCTAAAACATGTTAGTTTATTATAAAAACACATGCATTCTTTTCCAATCCAGGAAGAATCATAAGAACTCCAAAAAATCGCTCTCACTATAATACAGTCAAGATGTCTACATGGCTGGTTCCGTCTGTAAACTCTGAGGATAAAACAGTTTCTTTCCCATTTTCAGCATCAATGTTTGCTTCTATTCTTTGCCTTTTTGGCTTCCTCAAAACACATCGCCAGTCTTTGTTGCCCTCATTACAAGGTTCCTGCTTGATAAGACCCTGTTGATTCTAGCACCCCACCCCACCCTGCAGAATAATTCAGGATAATCATCCCAATCTCAAAATACTTTATTTAGTCACATCTGTAAATACCTGTCAACTCAATTCAAAATTCTGAATATTTTTAGAGGAGCCTTTTGGTGGACCATTGTCTTGTCACAAGAAGAAAGACTAAACTTGAAAATTAGCCACAAGTTGGGGCAGGAGTGATAGATAGCACAGCTGGTAGGGTGTTTGCCTTGCAAGCCGCCTACCTGGGTTCGATCCCCAGCATCCCATATGGACCCTTGAGAACAACCAGGAGTAATTCCTGAGTGCAGAGCCAGGAGTAACCCCAGAGCATCCCCAGGTATGACTCAAAAAGCAAAAAAATAAAAAAGAAAGAAAGAAAGTTAGCCACAAGTATAACTGATCGAATATTCAAAAATAAGACGAGGTAAAATTTGGATAAAAACCAGATCTTGGACTAACAACATGGCCTCTTCAGCCCAAATGAGGCATGTTGCTTTGATTTTCTGTCAGCAATGTCTCAATCCAATTTTTTTCCCTCAAAGGGTAAAAGGTTCCTGTCTGAACTTCTCCTCACCAAAGGTGCTTCCTCCTATTATCCATTGCGTTCTGTAGCTGATAGCCTCTGTGTTTAGTTCTTTCAGGGTTTATAGAATATCTAGGATTAGCTACTCAGCATTTGATGTGTGGGTTCTTTTCTGATCTTCTTTGTAGGCTCCTGGTGATCTGAATACATGAATTTATTTCCCCGCAGCCCTAACAAATGCAGAGAAAATATACTCACCTTTATCAGCATAAAAATGTCCCTACACAATACTTTCCCTAATTCGTTTCATTGGTGGGAGACTTGGGCCCGAGTGCATGGTCTAAGTGCTGAGCAAGAGGTCTGGGGAATCCTGTCATTTTGGATTGTAGAGGCAGAGCTTGTTTTGTTATTTTTTTTTTATTTTTTTTTTTTTTAATTTTTTTATTTTTACAATTACAAAGATATACAATTAAAAAGTTCATATTTGGGTTTTGGTCATACAGTGTAGCAGCACCCATCCCGCCACCAGTGCCCATCTCCCACCACCAACGTCCCCGGTTCCCTCCCCCCCCCCTCCCCCCAGCCCTCTTCCATGGCAGGTTCTTTATTTCTTTCCATTTCTCTATCTTTCTCTTTTCCTTCCTCTCCAGACTATGGATTACAAAACATACATTAAAGGGTTGTCATGTGTATCCTTTTGCCTCTATTTAATGCTCAGTTCTAGGTTGGCATTAGTACCCTCACAATTGTAAGCACACTGTTCCATTTTCTGTCTTACCTAGCCTCCTGACTCCCACACGTTTGTGATAATTTCCACCTTTGACAGGACCTCCTGATGTATGTTTCACTTGACCTTGGATATTGGTATCATAATATGTACCTATATATTTATGTTATGCAGATAAATGCAGTCATTCTGTAACTGTCTCTCATTCTGGCTAATTTCGCTCAACATAATCTTCTCCATGTCCATCCATTTGTAGGCAAATTTTATAACTTCATTTTTCCTAACAGCTGCATAGTATTCCATTGTGTAGATGTACCAAAGCTTTTTATCCAGTCATCTATTTTCGGGCACTCGGGTTGCTTCCAGATTCTGGCTATTGTGAATAATGCTGCTATGAACATAAAAGTAGGGATGGTGTTTCCGCTGCGTATTTTTGGTTTCCCAGAGTAGATTCCCAGGAGTGGTATGGCTGGGTCAAATGGGAGTTCAATTTCTAGTCTTTGGAGGAATGTCCATATTGTTTTCCAGAAAGGCTGTACCAGCCGGCATTCCCACCAACAATGGATGAGTGTCCCCTTTTCCCCACACCCACGCCAGCACTTGTTGTTCTTGTTCTTTTGAATATGTGCCAGTCTCTGTGGTGTAAAGTGGTATCTCATTGTTGTTTTGATTTGCATCTCTCTGATGATTAGTGATGATGAGCATTTTTTCATATGTTTTTTGGCCATTCGAATTTCTTCCTTGCTGAAGTTTCTGTTCATTTCTTCTCCCCATTTTTTGATGGGGTTGTTTGTTTTCTTCTTGTAAAGTTCTACCAGGGCCTGATATATCCTGGATATTAACCCCTTATCAGATGAGTATTGGGTGAATATTCTTTCCCATTCTGTGGACTGCTTTTGTATCTTAGTCACTGTTTCTTTTGAGGTGCAGAAGCTTTTTAGTTTCATGTAGTCCCATATGTTTATCTTTTCTTCTAGTTGCTTTGTTAGAGATGTTTCATCTTTGAAGATGCCTTTAGCTTCAATGTCATGGAGGGTGTCTCCTATATTTTCTTCAATGTACTTTTATGGATTCAAGTCTGATATTGAGATCTTTAATCCACTTTGATCTGATTTTTTGTGCATGGTGTTAGACAGAGGTCCAAATTCATTTTTTTACATGTCGCTGCCCAGTTTTCCCAACACCACTTATTGAAGAGGCTTTCCTTACTCCATTTTAGACTCGTTGCACCTTTATCAAAGATTAAATTATCATGTGTTTGAGGTTGGGTGTCAGGATACTCAATTCTATTCCATAGGTCCACGGGTCTGTTTTTATTCCAATACCATGCTGTTTTAATTACTACTGCCTTGTAGTACAGTTTGAAGTTGGGTAAGGTGATGCCTCCCATCTTCTTTTTTCCCGAGGATTGCTTTAGCTATCCTTGGGGGTTTATCGTTCCATACAAATTTCAGGATTGTTTGGTCAATTTCTTTGAAGAATGTCATGGGTATCCTCATAGGGACTGCATTGAATCTGTATAGAGCTCTAGGGAGTATTACCATTTTGACAATGTTGATTCTCCCCCATCCATGAGCAGGGAATGTGTTTCCATTTCCTTGTGTCCTCTTTTATCTCTTGGAGCAGTGTCTTGTAGTTTTCTTTGTACAGGTCCTTTACACACTTGGGTAAGTTGATTCCTAGGTATTTGATTTTCTGTGGCACGATTGTGAATGGAATTGTTTCCTTAATATCCCTTTCTTCTCTTTCGTTATTTGTATATAGGAAAGCCACCGACTTTTGCGTGTTGATTTTGTATCCTGCCACTCTACTATATGCGTCTATTGTTTCTAGGAGTTTTTTGGTAGAGAGTTTAGGGTTCTCTAGGTATAATATCATGTCATCTGCAAATAATGATAGCTTGACTTCTTCCTTGCCTATCTGGATGCCCTTGATGTCCTTTTCTTCTCTGATTGCTATGGCAAGTACTTCCAGTACTATATTGAATAAAAGAGGTGAGAGTGGGCAACCTTGTCTTGTCCCCTGATCTCAGGGGGAAGGCTTTCAACTTTTCCCCCATTGAGAATGATGCTCGCTGTGGGCTTTTGGTAGATGGCTGTAACTATCTTGAGGAAAGTCCCTTCAATTCCCATTTTCTGGAGGGTTTTAATCATGAACGGGTGCTGGATCTTGTCAAATGCTTTCTCTGCGTCTATTGATAGGATCATATGGTTTTTATTTTTTCTCTTATTGATATGATGTATTATGTTGATTGACTTGCGAATGTTGAACCATCCTTGCATACCCGGGATGAATCCTACTTGGTCATGATGTATAATCTTCTTGATGAGTCTTTGGATTCTGTTTGCTAGTATTTTGTTGAAGATCTTAGCATCCGTGTTCATCAGGGATATTGGTCTGTAGTTTTCTTTCTTTGTGTTGTCTCTCCCTGCTTTGGGTATCAGGGTGATATGTGCCTCGTAGAAGCTGTTTGGGAGTGTTTCTGTTTCTTCTATTTCCTGGAAGAGCTTGAACAGGACTGGCAGTAGGTCCTCCTTAAAGGTTTGGTAGAGTTCACTAGGGAATCCGTCTGGACCTGGGCTTTTGTGTTTGGGAAGTCTTTTAATTACTGTTTCTATTTCCTCAATGGTGATAGGCTTATTCAGGTATTGGAGGTCTTCTTGTTTCAGCCGTGGGAGGTTATAGGACTTCAGGAATTGATCCATTTCTTCTAGATTCTCATGTTTCACGGCATACAGGCTCTCAAAGTAATCTCTGATGATCTTTTAGATTTCTGTGGTTTCTGTTGTGATGTCACCCTTTTTATTTCTGATTCTGTTTATTTGGGTTCTCTCTTTCCCTGTCCTTACAAGTTTTGCCAATGGTTTGTCAATCTTGTTTATTTTTTCAAAAAACCAGCTCTTGGTTTCATTAATCTTTTGGATTGTTTTTTTGGTTTCCAACTCATTGATTTCCTGTCTAAGTTTTATTATTTCCTTTTTTTCTGCCTGGGTTGGGCTCCTTTTGTTGGTCTTTCTCTAATGTCTTCAGTTGTGTAGTCAGGTTATTTATGTGGGCCCTTTCTTGTTTCCTGATGAATGCTTGCAGAGCTATAAATTTCCCTCTTAACACGGCTTTTTGCCGTGTCCCACAAGTTCTTACAGTTGGTGTCTTCATTTTCATTTGTTTCCAGAAATCTTTGGATTTCCTGTTTGATTTCTTCTATGACCCATTTGTTGTTCAGGAGTGAGCTGTTCAGTTTCCAGGTGTTTGGTTTGACTCCCTGTTTCTGTGTACGGTTAACTTCCATTTTCAGTGCATCATGGTCTGAAAAAGATAGCTGACACAATTTCTATCTTTTTAATTTTATTGAGGTATGCTTTGTGGCTTAGCATGTGGTCTATCTTGGAGAATGTTCCATGTGCACTAGAGAAAAATGTGTATTCAGCTTTTTTGGCATGAAAAGCCCTGTATATATCTACTAGCTCTCTTTCTTCCATTTCTTCCTTCAGGGCCAATATTTCCTTGGTGAGTTTCAGTCTTGTTGATCTATCCATCGTTGATAGAGCAGTTTTGAAGTCTCCAACTATTATTGTGCTACTGTTAATGTCTTCTTTGAGGTCTCTTAGCAGTTGTTTTATGTATTTTGCTGGCCCCTCGTTGGGTGCATATATGTTTAGTAGTGTAATTTCTTCCTGGTGTACATACCCCTTAAGTAATAAGAAATGGCCTTCGTTGTCCCTTCTAACCTTTTTCAGCCTGAAGTCTATATTATCTGATACTAATATGGCCACACCAGCCTTTTGGAGGAATTGTTTGCATGGAGAATGGTCTTCCAACCTTTGATTTTGAGTCTGTGTTTGTTCTGATTATTCAGATGTGTTTCTTGTAGACAGCAGAATGTTGGGTTCAATTTTTTAATCCATTTTGTTACTCTGTGTCTCTTAATTGGTGCATTTAGACCATTGACATTGAGAGAGATCATTGTCATCGGATTTTGTGCCATCTTTCTGTTTGATTTGTTGTGCTTATGGGTTTGGTCGTATTACAGTAGACCCTTCAGTCCTTCTTTTTTGTTGGTTTTGAGTCCATGAAGTTCCTGAGTTGTTGCTTATCCATGAAGTTGTGTATCTTTCCCTTCATATCTGAATGTGAGTCTGGCCGGTAAAGAATTCTTGGTGAGGCCTGCAGTTCATTCAGCCTTTTCACAATATCCCACCATTGTTTTCTTGCTCGGAGTGTTTCATCAGAGAAGTCTGCTGTAAATCTTAGAGATGTTCCTTTGTATGTGATTTCCTTCTTTGATCTTGCTGCTTTCAGTATTCTATCTCTATCTATAGTTTTTGTCATTTTAATTAAGATGTGTCTTGGAGTATTCTTGTTGGGGTTTCTTTTAGCAGGTATCCTACGGGCCTCCTGGATCTTGAGGCAAGTGTTCTTTAGTTCCGGGAACTTCTCAGCAATGATGGCTTTGACAGTTTCTTCTTCATCAGGGTTTTCTTCTTGCCCTTCTGGGACCCCAATGATCCGTATGTTGTTTCTTCTGGCTTCATCCCGATTATCTCTTGTTGTCTGTTCGGTAATTGTGAGTCTTTTTTTCTATCTTCTGGTGTTGTGTAGAGAATCTTTGGAACGGCGTCTTCGAGATCACTAATTCTTTCTTCAGTAGCTATTATTCTGCTATGCTGGCTTTCCACTGTGTTTTTCATTTCATTTACCTCATTTTTAATATATGTCATTTCCATTTGCATTTTCCTCACTTCTTCTATCATGTCCTCTTGTATTTTATTGAGTTTGCATTCCATTGCTTCTTTGAATTCCTTATGACTCCTTAACATTTCTTTCCGAAATTCCTTATCAGAGAGGTTATACAACTCATTGGTATTGCTTGGCTCATCTGGACTAGTGACTTCACTCACAGAGCTGGATGGAACTTTGCGTTGCCTTACCATTTTGACTATTGTAGGTTGCAAATGTGGGGTCTTGGATGACAGGATAGTACAGTTAGTAGGTGTCTGGTCTGTTTGCGGAGTTTGGGTGGGTAGCAAGGATGTGGGGACCAAGGTTCAGTGGTACCTCATGCAAGATAGGTAGTAAAAGGTTCCAGCGTCCGCGCGCGTTTTGAGTTTTGGGATGATTATGGAAGAGCAGGGCCCAAGGTTCCCCAGAGTGAAACCAAGGCAGTTAGCCTTGGTTCCCGTTGATGGAGTTTCCGCTCTTCCCTGGGGCAGTTTGGGTCCGCGGAGACGAAGGGATCACGCACACACCTGGCGGGGGTGGGGGGGGGAGATTTTCAGCCGGTCCCAGGAGCGCAGCGCCCAAGGTTCTGTTTTATTATTGAATTAGTAAGTCTTCTGGAATCGCACTGGACTCACCCACAGCTGCTTTGCTCCGCCCGGCCCCACATGGAAGCAACCCATGGTGCTGACCTCCCGGTAAGGGGCTCGGCCAGCCCCTGGTCGAGTCCAACATTGCTCCAAGGGTTTGCTCTCATGTGCAGGGGAGAGACCACGCTGGCCGGACTCAGAGTGGAGATTTGAGCCCTGCCCTTTCCTCCGCCTCCATGCCAGTTGCCCCAGAAGAGAGACCCACCCATGCCAGACCCACAGCAACCTTGGCCGATATTCTTAGAGAATGCTGATTTTAGGATAAGATCCTTCTCAAAATCTTTCACATTTATACATTGAATAAGTTCTAAACAGGTTCTAACTGATACCAGTAAGCCTAGCAAGCGCCAGAGCAACCCCTCTGCGGTCAGTCATTCTCAACATCCAGATTCCATAGTTCCTCAGAGCTCCATCCTAGAGAAAACTTGATCTTTCCGCTTTAAGTTTCATCAGTAAATGCTCAAGATGAGAGCCTTCTACTGAGACTATACCACCTACACGGCAGAGCCTGGCAAGCTACCCCCTGTTTTATTTACTTGTTATGCCAAAAACTAGTAACAAATATGGACCTCATTTCCATGACCTGAAGAATGGTTTCGGGCTACTCCTGTCCCTGGAAAAATTAGATGCCCTTGGGTTATACTTGCTTGTGACAGGACTTATGGAGATGTTACTGGTGCCCATTCGAGCAAATCATGAACAATGGGAAGACAGAACTCATTTCATTATATTTTTTAAGTTCAACAGATCTAAAAATAAAGTCAGCTCCTGAGTTTTACATCATGTGCCCGTATACACATCAAGTCTTATTGCTGCTAGTGGGTAGGTAAAAGTCAAGACTTAGGAGACAATGGGCTGACCTGAGCATGAGCCATACCTCCTGGCTTACTTGGCAGCTGAGCATATCAAAGACTAGTGTTTCATTGTATGTTTGGTCTTAGACAGAGCAGAGCTGCCAGCTGGGGAGCAGCTTTCCTCTCCCCTTGTGATGGATCTAGCCAAGTAAAATTTGACTGGCCAATCTTGTTCCCCGTCAGAACATCTATGGGGCAGAGATTTTTTTCTCTACTTCATTAGATCCTAACTTGATGTGCTCACAAGGCTCTCAGAGGCAAATGATGCCCCTTGCAGCAATGTTCTTTCATTCTGTCTTCTTTGGGTTTGGCACTGCCCTGTCAACAGGTGTGACCAACAGTAAGGAAACATGCGGTGCCAATGCTCCCATTCAGGTCCAGGATGAGAACCTGCTACTGAAAAGATGGCACTCACAGCCTTAGGCATGCTGCCACAAACTCGACATTCTTTGGCACTAGTGTCCATGGTGAGCGTCTAGGCAACTTTTTGATGGGCACCATGCCCTCCAAACAGATGGGCATGAATGTAGGCAGGCAAGAGACCATTTATTTATATCAACTGTATTTGCTGAGGGCAGGGTTCCCAGCTGGGAACATCAAAACAGCTCTTTGTCCTGGCTGTCTGCAGCTCTGATGGAGGTGATGCAGTCTCACAAATTCAACTGGATTAATTTTTAAAAATAAGAACAATGTTTCTATGGACACCGAGGGACATTTCTGGCTCTCTTCAATGGTTCAGAGCACAGAACAGGATGGACCCAAGTCATTTTAATAAAATCCACTGTCCCTTTTTGGATTCGGTGGGAAAGAGCCAAGAAAGCTTTCCAAATCAGGCCAAATTTAGGTGAACAGAGTTAGCCCCACATAGAAGCCAGCTTTGTGAGTCCTTTTTACACACAGTGGCAGCAGCTTCCAAAGAAAATTGAACTGAAGTCACCTAGAGTAGAGAGCTAAGAAAGGCATTCTGGTTGAACAGACCACTGGACCATTGTTTTCAGGTATCCATTAACCTTCATGCTGTCCCTCCTGTAAATGATCAAGTGTGAGCTGAGAATGTGAAGTAACATTAGGGCTGTTTCCAGGAGAGTTTCAATTGGCTTTTACACCTAAGCATATACAAAAAATACAAAGAATTATTATCTTCATTACATATCTGAGCATTTGCTTGTTCATATTAGCTATCAAACATACAGCTTACTCACAATGTATTTGATGTTGTCTTACATTATCTACATGCAAAATTTCAATTAATTTTCACCTAGTCTATAGAGAGAGGTCCTCTTGTTAGTATCCTTATAATATGAGCAGACCAAAGTTTAGAGAGTCTAGCCCAGAATGACACAGCTGGTAATTGGGATAATAACCAGTGCATAAACTCAAGGACTGCCTGACAACGGAGCCCACAGCTACACCCCACTCCCTCTAGAAACACTGAAAGCTGCCAATTTGTTTAGTAATTGACTTGCCTAAGTTGTCGATGCTTCTTTTAATAGTGCTCTAGGCCAATGCTTCTCAAACTTTCATGCATCTACAAGTCATCTGGGAGATTTTACTAATACGCAGATTCTGGTTCAGCAGAACTAGTTCGTCAGGATCTATGGCAGGATCTATGGGATTCAGTAGTTTTCTGCATTGCTAACAAGCCCCTGGGATTGGCACCCAGCTGCACTGAGAGCAGCCTGGTTTCAGAATAGGGCATTAAGTCTCATCCTTGCCCACACATGGAAATGACTTGGGAGTTTTTTTCAAATGCCCATGTTACACCCCTAGGGATTCTGATTTAATTGCTTGACAACCATTGGGTTAGTGATTTTCTTACCAGCATTTCTCATTTATTTGAGACAGGCATGCTGAATTTTAAAAGATTCCCTTGGCTGCCTGCCTTGCAGATAGAAAATAAGGCAATGGATGAAGACATGTTGTTAGAAGGCTCTTGGACTTCCTGCTCAGTTCCTCTACAGGCTGCTGATTATTTATAACAATCCTGGAGGCAGGTGATGGGACGAACCTGTTACTCACACAGTGGTCTTTAACATGAACAGCCAGGAGCAAGAGCAGGCTGAGATCAGCAGCATCACTGCAATTGTTTAAGAGTGGTATGATGAAATGTAGGTTGATGGAGGCAACAAAAATTACAATCAGAAGCACCATCTTTCTATGCCATAATCTTTGTTGATTGTCATTTTTTGGTTGAGAGGATCTGAATGGGAAAACCTAGGCCTGCTCAAATCTCAACTGTGTCAAACCTTTAATCAATTGCACATAACAAGCAATACTATGGATCAGGTGTTCAATGATTGCATTTATTAGAGAACAGCAATTGATTCTATGTTGGCAGATATGTGGCCAAGGCTTTTCAGGATTTCCTGCTAAGTGTGATCAAACCAAAAGGACTACAGATTATTAAATCCAAATCAATATTTTCTGCTAGCAAAAGCAAAGCACTCAGTTAGGGGGGGAAAATGGTATCTCCTTTTCTGAAGATCCTGGCCTCATGTATTATTGATGCAAAAATGATCAGATAAAACTGGAACTTGGCAAGCTGTCAAATAAAAAATGCAGAGTGAATCAAAAATTTATAAAACAGTATTGAGTTATTACAGTTTTATTATAGATACCAATAATCATTTTTACTGAAACAAACCTCTTATAAGATTGTACAGCTGTGACGTTAGGGTATAAGGTCTTAGGACTCCACCTCGTTTGGGGGAGAATACTATAAAATTAAAAATTAAATGATAAGATCAAATGATTTCATTACAGTTCAGTCACAGATTGAATTAAAACAATTGAGATTTTAAAATAATTGCAGTATTTTTCTTCTTGGGCTATGTTTTGCTGACTTCCTTGAAAAATTACTGGCATTAGATTCAGTACAGGATGAATTGCTTTACAGAATCTGTAAACTTAATTTGTGCATTTGCCAAGCACACACACCACATGAGATACTAGGAGGAAAAATGACTTGGTGAGAAATTTTGTCACTTCGGAATTTCTTTTGTAGAAAAAACTTCCCAATTCCATAGTTTGAATAGTTAACTCACCTTGTCTAGGAGATACCTACCCACTTTCCTAGAATCCCTGATAGTGCCAGAAATATATTCCAGAATAGAGAGATGGCTGTCACCTTCACCATTCCTAAATATTCTGAAGATAACTGCCAACCAAAGTTGGAGAATTTATCTTGGCATTAAGAATCCCTTACACTCCTAAGCCAACTTGCCTATCCAAAATCAAATAAACAGCTATAGTTATAAATTCACACATACTGACATATAGGCAGCACTGGAAAATTATCTGAACAATGTTTGGCAGTGAGGCCTGTTTTCTATCCTTAGCTTTTGCACAATTCCTGGGGACTAAACAAAGAGGGTGTCTTAAAGCTGAAAATGCTGAAAATGACTCCAAAGCAAGTATTCAATACAAATAAGTTTTAGCTCAAGCTTTTCCTGTGTTAAGACTGAATCTGAAACTTAGCATCATTATTATAACTTGAGTGTTAAATAGCTCTGTCTTTAAGGAATAGAATTTAATGGACTGTAATGAAGAGGCAGAAGGAGTCCTGGTTATATCTCGGTCATCGAGCACATGGTTGCATGTATGAGGTTATTGGTTCCATTTCTAGAACCACAGAATAAATAAAAAAGAATACTAACTCCGTAGTCCTCCACTCCCCATAACCTCTAAAAATAAGAAGCGGAAAGGGAAGAAATATTTTGCTTAATCAGAACCAGAACCAAACTACTCTGTGCCAGGATTGGTTTCAGATATATCAATAAAAAAGAGACATTGGTCAACTTTTATTGGACTTTGATAGGCAAAACTTTCCCATGAATGACAAGTTTGCCAATTAGACTTAATGTTGCATGCTGAACACTTCACCTCTAGTGCAGATACCAGAAAACCTGCAGAGTCGTCAATGCCTATGCATAAAATACCACAGGGGGAAAAAAAACCTGCAACTCCTCTGCTGTGACCTATGAATTATGTTGAATCATTATTTTCTTACTTGGTATTTCATTCATGTCACTGCAGCTGTTTTTAATATAGAGAAAAATGCAAATGCATGGGGTATTTTCATTTCCCACCTACAACCAACTTTAAAAGGTTCCCATGACAGTTGCATTTGTCTTGGGTAATTGGTTACATGCTCTGTTGTGTTCATCTTCCCAGGATTAGGGGTTAATTATTCAATGTTGGTTTTCCCAGTCTGTAGGCTAGAGAACTCGGAACCAATGTGATTCGAGTTGGAGAGTCAGTGGGCTGCAACATCTCCAAGGAGAACAAACTCATAGTTCGAAATAACCCTATTGTGGATTGTATGTTCTATGTCCTGCTCATCAGAGTCTAGGCAAAAAAGCAGAAACCACACTAACTATCTCACACAGAAGGGATTTAGTACAAGGAGTTGGCAATGAGGGGTGTCAGCCAGGGTCCTTTTGGACAAAGTATAAATAGAAATCTCCAGGGTGAAGTGCTTTCAAACTGTACACAAAAGTTTGGTCAGCTCAGCCAAACACTCTTCTTCAAATTGCATTGCAGCCATTTGAATTGTCTGGCATGCTTCTTTGGGGAAGTATAAAATCTCTGCTCATTTCCTATTGTCAATTGCAGCATAGAGTGGTTGAAAATTGTTCAGGCAATTACTGTGTTTTACCAACTGGGTGCCTTTGGTCATAGGGGGACCTGTGGGGCTTGCAATGACTCTGTTATGTCATTTCCCTTTGTTGCTGATCCTAATACAATTGCTGTGTGCTCCATGACTCTGTCTCTTGCTGCCTAGGAAGACCATATAGTGCCTAAAAATGTAGTTAGCTTGAGGATGTTTATTTTTAAGTCAGAACGACAGTAGTATAGCAGGTAGGGCACAAGCCTTGCACATGGTCAAGCCCTGTTTCAATCCCAGCACCTGATATTGATCCTTGAATACAGAGCTAGAAGTAAACCCTAAGCACTGGTTGGTATGGCCTCAAAGCAAACAAACAGAACAAAATAAACCAATAAAATACTGTTTTGTGATAGTGGAAAGGGGAGAAAGGGGCCAAGGAAATGTTCTCACCAGCAACACTAATGAATCCACCACTCATGAGCCCTATTGATGTGGTCTCCCCAATTATCTCTAAACCTCATCCTCTTCTCTAGCAATGTGAAGTGCTTTACTATTTCCTTTAAAGCCATTTCATTTTTCAGCTTGAATATCACAATGCCTAATTGGCTCGTCTGCCTTCTACCCAGCTTTCTTCAAATTCATAGTTCTCCATAGTAGTGATTTTCAGTCAGGGTACAACCACCTTAATCCCTCCATACCCTCACCCTCAGCAGAACAAACATATTCAAATCAAATGCATTGAGTTTGGGTGGCTATATGGTACATAGGAATTGGGGAGGAATGTGCTATTACTAAGGAGAAAGAAGCCAGATACCGCAGTACCTAGGAGATCAGGGTTCCATTGCTATGAAATGAAAGCTACACATTTAGGGCATAACATCACACTCTCCCAGTTCTGTAGGTCACAAGTCTGGCAAATGTCTAATGAGATAAAATCAAGATTTTTAGGGATACATTCCTTACTAGAGTCCTGTAGGAATCTGAAGAAGAATCCCATTTATTCCATGCTCAGTTTGGTAGTGTCATTGGCAGAATTCAGTTCCAGCAGGTGGTAGGACTGTAGTTCTAGTAGTTCTAGTAGTAGTTCTAGTATAACTGCTTAGAATGACCAGAGGTCATTCTAAGCTTCCAGGATCTTCTGAGTTTATTTTCCTATGACCTTCATTATTTCAAATGCAGGTAATAGTGAGTCAAATATTTCTTACACCTCCTATCTCCCACATTCTCTTCTGTAACATCTTTATCTGATTTTTTTTAACTTTTAAGGGTCCATACAATTCCACTGTGACCAATCTAGATTTTCAATGATAACATCCCTATTTTATTCATTACCTACTCCAGTCTTCAAATGCTTGTTTTCCCATGCAATGTAACAGGATTAGAGGGTTAGGACTTGGACTAACTTGAGATGAAAGTGGGGATATTTAATCTTCTAACCACACCTGAAATAATTTCTACAACATTATTATATCCAAACACCAATAGCAGCTTATTGAAAAATATTTTGTAGCTATACAGCAGTTAGGAAAAATGAAGTTATATTATTTGCTTATAAATGGATGGACATAGAGAGTATTATGCAAGTATTATGTTGATTGATTCATAAGAAGACAGACAGAATGACTGCACTTATTTCAGGGATGTTAAAAAAGTAGTATGAGACTAACATCCAAGGACAAATAAAACAGGGCCCAGGAGAACTGGCTTACTGTTGGAAGCTTGTCACAAGTATTGGAGGGCAAAGGGCAGTTAGCATAGATGAGAGACCACTATGACAACAGTTGGAAATGATCAGTCTGGACAAGATCTGAGTGTTAAAAGTAGGTAAAGGGATATTCATGAGACTCTCTCAGTATCTGTAATGCAAGCCATAATGCTGAGAGAAAGAGCAAACTAAAGAGATAAATGTAAAAATGCACATGATGGTCTCTAAGTGTATGTATTGCAATCCACAATATGTAAGAGAAGGAAAAGAGAGGGAGAGAGAAAAGAAATAAAGAACCTGCTGTTGAGGCAGGCTATGAGAGGGGGGAGAGAATTGGGGACATTGGTGGTGGGATATGGGCACTGATGGAGGGGCGGGTGCTGGAACACTATGTGACCGAAACCTCCAAACACAAACAACGTTGTAATTGTATATCTCACGGTGGTATAATAAAATATGCTTTAAAAAAAGATATAAATGGAGAAGATAAATGCCTGCCATAGAGGTAGGAGTTGGGGGGTGGGGCAGTGGAAGTTAACTAGGAAGATTGATTGTGGGAAATGTACACTGGGAAGGGACAAGTGTTGGAACATTTAATGACTGAAACACAACCATGAACAACTTTGTAAATATGCATCCCACCGTGATTTAACTTAATAATTATTTAACAACAGTAAATAATTATTTGAGCTCTATTGTAGCCATTCTCCAAAATACTCTCCTCTAGCCTTCACTCCCTGGTATTCGTGAATAGCCTTTTCACATACTGATTGTATAGGAGATGAAATATGAAAGTGACAGTATGTGACTTCCGTAACTAGGTCTTAATAAGTACTGGAAACTTTCACGTGATCTCCGAGATTACTTATTTGAGGGAAAGCCTTGTGTCTATCCCATGAGCACTTGCGGCATAGTGGACAGGTTTGCACGAAGAGGAACTGGAAACCTCTCACCACAAGCAAAGAGCAGTGTATCTACATGTGATTGACCCTCCTTTAGAATCAATCTGCTGCCTAGTGTCCAATAATTTTTAGCTTCAACCAACATCTGAAATAACAAATTAATCTCAAGTCAGAACTGCATTTGAATTCCTAACCTACAGTACCTTATGGTAAGCCATTTGAGTTTTATTGAATTTTTAGCTCTAAATAGCAATCCAGATGATGCTAACAGAACCCCAATGAGAACTAACTTTAAACAGATTGGAAACTTTTAACCTATATAATGACAGGAAGGTCTTTTTGGGGCATATGACTTCTGGGACAATGGGACCATGATAACTATTAGCTTTCTCAATGAGACAGGAAGAGTAGCTCCCCTATTCAAGAATTACCTCCCTCCACAGGTCCGGGAAGTGGTTCATTAAGCCAACACAGATCATTTACTCCTGCAAGACCAATCAGTGGAAGACAAGTGGGTGGGGTACATAAGATTAGGTCCAGTTTGGGGGCAGAGCAACAGTACATGGGCAAGGTGTTTTCCTTGCATGTGGTTGGCCGGGTTCAATCCCTGCTAGCACTCTATGTCTCCTGAGCACAGAGCCAGTAGTGAGCCCTGAACACCACCAGGTTTGCTACACGCCCCTCCCCTTGGCGGTGCATTTTCTTTTCTTTTTTTTTTAATATTCCTTTATACCACCGAAATATATAAAATTACAAAGATGTTCATTTTTGGGTTTCAGTCATACAGTGTTCCAGCACCCATCCCTCCACCCGTGCCCATTTCCCTCCACCAATGTCCCCTATTCCCTTCCCCCTCCTGTAGCCTGCCTCTATGGCAGGTTCTTTATCTCTTTTCTCTCATTCTCTTTCTCTCTCTTTCCCTCTTACTTCTCTTACACATTGTGGATTGCAATACATACATTTAAGAAGTTGTCATGTGTATCTTTATGCTTATATTCAATGCTCAGTTCTAGGCTGGTATTATCACTTTCAACAATTATTCGCATACTGTTCCTTCTCTGTCTTACCTAACCTCTGACTCCCACATGTTTGTGGTAGATTCCACCTTTGACAAGATGGAGGTGCATTTTCAACCAAACCACACGATTAGAGTGAGAAAAACTATTCCTTAGAAGTAGAAGAGAAGTAGGGTTCCTTCGTAAGGAGACACAGATGTCTACTATTCACTATATGTATACATACATATGAGATCACAAGGGACCACACATGTGATACTTAATATCTCTGTACTAAAACTCTAGTAACAATTGACAGCATTGCTTTCATGTGTGTTTTAATCACTTTCCAATACGAAGAAGCTTCCTTGCAGCTAGGCCCTATCAGTTAAGTTTCCAAGGGTAGGGAAGTCTTACTATTCAAGAGGAAGAGAACAAAACAAAACAAAACAAAAAAAACAATGAGCCCATAGCAGACCAGTATTTAAAAATAAATTGAAAAGCCGAAACTTTAAAAAGTTAGTTTCCTAGAATCTGGATTTGTATGACAAGAGTGATACTAATAATTAACTGTCATATACACTATCTATCAAACACATGTCATGGACACAACAGTCCTGGATGTCACAATTTGCTAAAATCATACAGCCGTTAAGTATCACAACCAAGGCCACATCTGAATTTATATTTCTCCAAAGTCCCAGCTCTTAAACACTACGCAAAAATACCAGAGAAGGGATCATACAGATTTAAGTCTTATGTAAGTCTAAGTTTAGCAGATAAGCTAAGGAAAGGTAGAGAAAACTGGACTTAGGTCTGAATTCTTTCTTTTGTAGATTCTATGTTTAGGCAGATTTCACATCAGCACAATCCTGAGTTCCAACTGAGAGAACTAAACTACAGCCAAATAAAAGCTGCTGCTCTCATCTGAGAAAACAAAGGAATAACTAAGGCAAAATTTTGTTGCAGATAAATATCTGATTTTCGCTGTTCTCAGAAATATTTGGGGGCTAAACATAGTTAGGTTAATATTGCTTGCCTTATATGTGACTATCCCTGCTTTGACCCCTGGAACAGCTTGCAAGCTCCCAAGTACTTCTAAAAGTCACCCAGAGGACAGAGGAAAGAGTAATCTTTGAACATAGCTACACATTGCTGTGTCCAACCATTTCCCCTTCCTCTCCAAAAAAGAGAAAATATATATACATTTTTCTAAACCAACTACATATTTTGACATCTTTCATAGGGAGTTACATAGATCCAAAATCCATGTGATTCATTCTGACTGGAAATATGCATTCAGAACAAAACAGTTTGAGTGTTTATTAAGGCAGATAAGGTATTATTAAAGAGAGGAAGTTTACCCTGCATTTGGGGTCTATGTCTGTTACAAATCAGAGTCTTGGAGCAGCTGGTTACTCAACTCCATGTCATGGTTCCTCTATCTTAAAATAGCACAGAGATCATCTTTCTCACAAAGTGATGGTGAAGTCAAAGTAAGGGACAATTTATGTAGATATCTATTTGGTATATAATTAATATTGTGATGTAACTCAGTTTTCATCAATGGGCATTTATTTCCTTCTGAGTTCCAATGCATGACTTCTCTTACAACTTCCCTTCAAAGAGATTCTAGATTCCTCATAGCAAAGACATTTGTTCCTGCTCTGAACACATCACCTATGATCAGCTAGTTCTTGATATTCTAATGCAATTGGTTGAGAAGAACTTCACAGGAAACAAATCAAATAAACCAGCAGGCTTAATAATTTTGCGTACTGCCATATGTTCTCATCTCAAACAGGTAGCAATAATGTAAATGAACAATTGGACAGACAAGTATCTAAGCTAACAGACTCAGCAATCTAAAAGACATGCCTACAGAGATCATTTTAATCCTATATTCCAAGATGAGAGTCTTCCCCTTTTTGTAAGAGAGCCTTCTACATTGTCTGATCTGACAGCCTTATCTTCCATATGCTTCTTTTGAAATGGAAACAAACCAAGGTGGTAATACTGCAAGCCATATGTGTGAATCTTCTCAGCTCTACTCAGCTCTACAGTTGAGTAGATCTGAGGAAGCAACATATATAATAGCTCGGTATAGAAAGAAAAAATGGGCAAGTCAGATATTCCCTCAGAGTTCTTAAAAATGTAGCTACTATAATAAAAATATAAATATGTGACTATGAAATAACAAATTTAATGGCTTGAGGCTCTTTATGTTCCTGGAACAAGCGGATGCCTTTGGGTTCTACTAGCATGAGACAGGACATATGGAGATATTACTGGTGCCCACTCTAGCAAATAGATGATTAACGGGAGATAGTGATAGATAGTGATAGTGATAGTTCTGTAAGTGGGGAAATCCAAGATCAGGTACTTACAAATTTGTTCTCATGAGAGCTCACTTCCTTTTTACAATTTCTTACAATACGCAAGTAAGGAAAGAATTCTTTAACCGGGGCCCAGATTTCATCAAAAAGATTCCAACATCAGGGCCTTATCCCAAAGATCCTATATCCTGATATAATCACCTTGATGGTTACATGTCTGAACATATTAACATCCAGTTTATTTCAGAACAAATACTAATAAATGCAGGGGAAAAGAGGCAGGGCAAGTTAGAATATAAAACTGAAAAAGTACCATTAGGATGCCAGTTAGAGTAGGAGACACACAGAGTCAGAGGGCCTGAATCCATACATAAGCCAGGTCTGGCAGTCCCTACCTGTGGACTTTTAAGGAAGGCACTTTACATCTCTGCATCTATGTGTCTTCGTGTGTAAGGTGAACATAATGCTATGAATTCCTTTTTTTTTTTTTGAGAACATCATACCTTTATTTTTTTTAACATTTTATTATACCACCGTGAGATATACAATTACAACGTTGTTCACGCTTGGGGGGTTTCGGTCACACAGTGTTCCAGCACCCCGCCCTCCACCAGTGCCCCCTCAGCCACCACCCATGTCCCCAATTCCCTCCCCCTCCCACATCCTACCTAAATGGCAGGTTCTTTATCTCCTCTCCTCTCCCTCTCTCTCTCCTCCTCCTTCCCCACACATTGTGGGTTGCACTACGTACACTTAGAAGCCATCATTTGATAATGCTATGAATTCCCTTTGAAAACAGTTTAAGTATTCAGACACTGAATGAATATGGAAAGGACTCACTCAGAATGATGACTCACTTATGTTTAGGAGCATGTGAGTAATGGTTTAAATGGTCAGGTAGAACCCAAGGCCAAGGATAGTCCATGATTTTATGAGAAAGTAGGTACTAAAAGAAAGCATCAAAGGTCAGTCAATTCTGAAGACAGGGGCTTGTTCAGAGAGCAACCATGTGTTACACATACCCTATGACCTATGAAAGAGATAAGAGTATCAAGAGTGTCTCAAGTTAACTCTATCCTAATCTTCTTAAAACAAACTTCCTAGAGGATGCATCAACTTGCCTGACCTCTAAACTGGGCTACTGAAAGAATCTAAAACTTAGTACCTTGAAGAAGCAAAAGAGTTTTGTCCTAGCTACTATGAAATTCACAAAAGTGTGATAAAAATGTTCTTGAATTCTTTTCAATAAAAAGAATTTTGAGGCTTTGAAAGAAACCTACCAGTCTTCCTCTCAAGTCATCAAGAGTTCCTCAAAATACATAAAAACCCCAAATTTGCACAGCTTAGCTTTAGGCATCTAGCAAAAGTGATAACCCTTATCAAAGACACAGAGTCTGAAGCAAAGAAGGTCTTGCAGCCCAGATAAGCTCCAAGGCACTGGGCCAGGGTAATGGACCATAGGAGAGGGAGCGGGGTCTGCCAAGCTCAATAATACAGCATTGTTGCAGCATTGGAAAATGTTTTAATTTACATTTTCAAGCACAAAATATTTTCCCCTCATGCTTTGGCTAAATTAGGTAGTTAAAGTCTGTGAAGTGGCAGTAATTGGAAACAATGGATTTTCTATTTGACATTTATTATTTTAGTGGAATCTGTTTTACATTTACATCAAACATCCAAGGACCCCTGCAGAAGTTTTTTTTTGCTACTGCATAACCATTTAGCTTTAATAATGCCTTTGAATACCCAATTCACGATTATAATTATATCCTTCGGATGAAGTAAGAGATGGGGTAGAGATAAACCTTAAATGGAAATTGCACCCCCCTGCTTTCTCTCTTCTTTTTTTTTGCTGAATTTTCATAAACTGATGATTTGTTCAATATATCTTTACTCCAATTCTTTACAGTTTTATATTGGTCTCTAATTATGTTATCTAATTTACTCTTACTTCATAAGAAGCAATTTATGGCAAAAGATCATATATTCGGTCATCATGTTAATTGCTTTGAATCCAAGGACACAATAAAGAAATGTTTGACTAAATATTCAAAAGATACAACTACTGCATTTTAGGATATAAGGACTAGAACCTCAGGGAAGGCTACAGAAGAACAAGGTTCTAGTTTGGTGTAAGCAAAGATTCTTACAGAGCAATTGAATGTGGATTAGATGGATTCAGAAAGCAGTGAATCCTTTACCGCCAGAAACTTAATAACCTTTTCAATGAAGACATGTCAGAAATTAAAAGGCTTTTAATTATGAAGTGGAGCTGACCCATAGCACCATAGCCTAAAAACTGTATGACCATGGTCAAGGAATTTGACTTCTCTAAGCCTCAGTTTCTTCACTTACAATGGAATTAGCTGTGTACCTTTCACTAAAAGATATTTAAGTCATGATCTGGATAAAATGACCTTTCTCTCTTAGGACAGCCCACTTCTTTCATGGCAGGGTAAGGTCAAATTACACTATTTCATTCTTCACTTTGATAATTATAGAGATATAAACAGCATTTTAAAAAGAAAACTGAGGGACTCCCCATCCACTGCTGGTGGGAGTGCCGACTGGTCCAGCCCTTTTGGAAAACAATATGGGCATTCCTCCGAAAGCTAGATATTGAGCTCCCATTTGATCCAGCAATAGTACTCCTGGGAATATACCCGAGAGACCGAAAAACACAGAGCAGAAACACTATCTGTACTTCTTTATTCATCTCTGCGCTATTCACTATAGCTAGAATCTGGAAACAACCTAAATGACCGAGAACAGAGGACTGGCTAAAGAAACTGTGGTTCATCTACACTATGGAATACTATGAGGCTGTCAGAAAGGATGAAATTATGAAATTTACCTGCAAATGGATGGACATGGAGTCTATCATGCTGAGTGAAATTAGTCAGAAGGAAAAGGACAGATATAGAATGACTGCATTCATTAATAGGATATAAATAGATACCAGTGTTTTAATAAATATGAGAAATGGTAATGGCAGATTAAAACTCACCACTGAATATACACAAAGAGACTTAAGTGATAAACTCTAAATATCTGCAGGGCTAGCCACAATGTGTAAAATAAGAGGGAGAGAGATGCAGAGACAGAGAGAGAGATAGAGAGAGAAAGAGAGGAAACTGGGGTACCTGCTACTAAGGCGGCCTGGGGGGACGGGAGGGGAGGGGTACATTGGTCGTGGAAATGGGGCACTGGTGGAGGGATAGGTGCTGGAATACTGTATTACCAAGAACCAATTATGAACAGCTTTGTAATTGTATGTTTCACGGTGGTATAATAAAAAAATTTAAAAAAAAAATAAAAAAATAAAATAAAATAAAATAAAAATAAAACTGAGAGCCAGTAGCAATAAATAGGTATACCTCCAAATGACAGACTAAAATTGACAGAAAACAGAGGGTAAAAGAAAAATTCAAACATTAATACCAAACAACATGACATAACAAAAGCAATGACAATTTATTAATAAAAATTGAGGTTGGGGTACCAGGTACTCTGGTGAGGACTTTAGATACTTCCCTCTATTTCCAAGTCTCCTCACTTTTTGTCTTTAGTATCACACATATTTTGCAAATGAGAAAAGTGAGGCTTGCAGAAAAACGGAAAGTTTAAAATTTATTCAAGAGTTCATAAATATCAATCTGGACAGTCTAACTAGAAAGTGCGTTTTAAAAAAACTACCACCATATTGCAGGCACAAAAGAAAGGGACATGGGTCAAGATCTATAAAGTACACACATGTTTATATTGGTAGGGAAGATTGGGTCAAAATACATGAAAATGTTAAACATTTTATCTAGATGTTTTATCTAGGAGCAATCCAAAGTTAATACATTTTTCTTTAATACATTTTTCTTTAATACATTTTTTCTGTCTTTTCCAATTTTTCCTGAAATAGGCATATATTTTTATAGTCGGGGGACAATTGTAAAATTTACAATAAATTGTCCTATTCTTCTTTTGCTATACCAAGAAAATTTAAGTTGTGGTATAAAATTCTAGAGATTTTCATGAGAATTATACTTCCTAGAGGTTTTCAAAGTGGTCTAATTACTTTTTCCAGTGGAGCCAGAATTGAAATTAATACATGAAACTGTTTATTTTATTGTGTCTAGTATATCCTATATGGATTTTTTAAGTAAGAATTTTAGGTCAGAGGAATACATAGATAATCCTTATCTTGTGCTAAAATTTGATTCAAAGCAAAAACTTTTAAATGCAGTTTTCTGAAGTTTTATAAATAAACGTGAGCTTTATCTGAAGTTCTGGTGAAATAAAAGTCTCATCTAGGAGTCCTAAGAAATCCCAAATTGAGAAAAAGACTTCACCCAAAGACAGCCTATGAAAACATATATTTGTTTACCAGTGATGGGGCAGGAAAGAACACACAATTACCCAAAAGTATTCACAGTCTATCAAGCTATAGAAATTTCTAAAAAAGATTCTATTGTTAAGCATGCTAACCTTCTCTTGGTAGATGAGGAAACTGAGGTCCTGGAAGATTATAAGGTTATTACTCACCTTTTCCCAACAGCTTTGACATAGACTTCCAAACCTCTTCAAACTGACTCACTAACTTGCCAGTCACTTCCACTTTACCACTCATGACTTTGTATTTTATTATAATAAAGTTCACTGTTCTTACCCTGGTTGCAACGTGCAGCATAATCCTTCTTGCTTTGCTTTACTTACCCTCTTCAATACTTGGAGCTAGCTCCATGTTGTTTCCCAAACTTGCCTTCTCCCACAAAAGGATCTTCTCACCTTCTCTTCCCCTCTACCTGCCTCTAACCTAGGTCATTTCACCCAGAAGTCTTCCAAGATTCACTCTAATTTGAGTCCCTCTCACCCATCACCTTCATGTACTTATTTCACTCAACTCAGCTCTCACTTTACATTCCTTAGTCTGTTTTTCACCCACTGCTTTATAAAGTAAAGAAACAAGGACTTGGCATTTATGCCCCTTCTCATTTCCAGCACTAGTCCCAGGTCTTCCATATAGCAGCATTCCATAAATACTTGACTGCTGAATGAATGATGTGGCCAGTTAATGACAGAGCAAAACTGGTGATTTATCTTACATGGTTTCTTTCACATTTTGAATGAGAAGAAAAACATCAGGAAACCAAAAAAATTTGTCTGTCTTCCACTGCCTAAAATTGTCTCTCCTCTATATTACAAATAAAAACTTTTAGAATGAGTTAAGATATTATGATATTTAATCAGAAGTGTCATTTATCACTAGGTAATATGAAAGAAGCCTTGCTCAGAAAAGTTTGTAAGGTTAATTCACATCAAATTGTGCTATGTTTAATAGAGGAAATCAGTTAAAATGTTGATAGCTCATATCAGAGCTCCTGCCTGACCGACCTTCTATTGCTGGTCCGTACCAGGTGAGACATCTCCAGTAATATAAAAATACAGTTTCATTTTATAATTAAATAAGCTTAGGCCTAGAGAGAGAATCTTGGTTTGGGGGGACCACAACCAGAAGTAACAAAACCAAGACCTAGTCTGGAGTTTCATCATCTTTTCTTAACAGAATCTCCTATCTCTTTAACATATGATACCTTTATTCACCAATAGTAGCTTTAAACAGACACTTGTTTAAATCTTCCCTACTTAAATCACCAGATTCAGTCACTCTGATTTTTCTCAAACTCTAGTTTTCCATTCTCTCCTGAGTCCATAGAATTCTTTTGTCTTAGACTTATAAAATTGCTTGCTTGTGTTTATAGCAGCATGTTTTTCTGACATTATAAACCCAATAAATCAAACCATGACATGAGTGCATTCAATCTCTACTGCATTCATCTTCGAACTAAGTGAAGTGGTGCAAAGCACAAAAGGAAGAATCAAACATCCTTCTTAACCTGAAGAAATCACTGTATCACTGTCTCACTGTCTTCCCGTTCATCATCGATTTGCTCGAGCGGGCACCAGTAACATCTCCATATGTTCTGTCTCATGCAAGTAGAGCCCAAGGGCATCTGCTTGCTCCAGGAACATGAAGAGCCTCAAACCATTCCATCAGGTCATGGGAATGAGGTCTATAATTGTTACTGGTATTTGGCATATCAAATACGACACGGGTAGCTTGCCAGGCTCTGCCATGCGGGTAGCATACTCTTGTAGTCATCTCTAAATCCAGCATTTATTGATGTAGCGGCGCGAGCCCAGCTGATAGGCTGGTCTGCTGGGTGGAGTTCTGATGAGAGGGAAGTCCGGATGTGGAAAATGGAGGCCCTCATAGAGTGGGGGGGTCGTCCGGCTTGTTGTAAGGCTCTGGAGAAATAAATTTAAAAAAACTGAGAAAGTACAAATTGCAATTCTAACACTACTAGAAAGAAAAAAAGTAACAACACGCAAAATTTGAGGCATAGAGAACAAGTGCTGAGGATATTTGGCTGAAGATGAGTGGGGGCTTTCCACAGAAGGCAAAATTTGATTTGGCTAATGAAGGAAAGGATTTGGACCTGTAGTCAGGAGACGGAGAGTGGAGGTAACATCAGAATCATCATCTGCAACAAGGTGTAAGTCTCCGGAAGTGCCATCAATACTGGGCAGGTTATTTGTTTGTTAGGTTGCTTGTTTGTTATTTGAGGTCTGCAATGCTCAGACCTGGCTCTACAATCAGGGATCACCTCTGGTGGACGTAAGGATCATATGGGACACAAGTGATCAAACCAAGTTCCACCATGTGCAAGGCAAGAGCCTTACCTGATGTGCTAGTGCTCTGTCCCCAACCATCAATGTTTTATAAAACATTGGGCAAATGGATAACAGGATAATTAATAGGGGTAAAACAATCAGGCCCATTTGAACTTCTCCAAATCCCATTGGCACAAATAAGTGATAAGACAGGAAAGTTTGAGAGACATGATAATTCAGCTCTGCTGTTCCCACTGTACTGTACCGATGTCAAAATGAATAGTTAACTGTAGAGCTCGCCCTTTCTTAATACATCATTGTGTTACGTGTTTGTATCATCATGTTTCTTCTCACTTTATATTCCCAACATCTTTAGAAAACTAGACAGTGGCATTATTATCTTCATTTTATATATCAAAAACCTAAGGCTCTGGTAGAGTACATGATTTTCTAAAGATTACAGTGCTAGATTACATACAGCAAAAGTCTCAGCTCAAACTGTCTGACTTTGGTGCCGCAGCAAAGCCAAATATGACTCACATATTTTTAATCACTTGATCACTTGATCACTTGACATCCCGTTATTCGTCGATTTGCTTGAATGGGTGCCAGTAACAATTTCCACTTGACCCTGTCACATACCAGTGTAGCCCAATGGCATCTGCTTGCTTCAGGAATACGAAGAGCCTCAAACCATTCGTTCAGGGTCTTGACAAAGAACTCTGACCATCTTGTAGATGGGAGGCCACGTGATCTTTTGACGTCCCGTGGGATCCAATCGGTAACAGCTCTAGTCCAGCGATTGTCTCCAAATCACATTACATGTCCAGTCCATCTGATTTTCAATGCCTTGGCAAACGAGACAGCATCCCTGACTCTCGATCGTCGATGGAGGTCAGAACTCCTGACTCCTTCTCTCACTTGAGTGAGGCATGATATTCCAAGCATGACTCTTTCAATTCCTCTTTGGGAGACCCGAATGGCATTCTCATCCTGCTTTCGTAGGGCTGTGAGGCATGATATTCCAAGCATGACTCTTTCAATTCCTCTTTGGGAGACCCGAATGGCATTCTCATCCTGCTTTCGTAGGGCCCAGGTCTCTGAGGCGTATGTTAATGCAGGAAGAATGGTGAAGTCAAGAGATGTTCCTGGAGCCAGAGGTTCTTTGACCTTTTAGCTATTTCTTCAATGCTCTTGAAGGCATTTCATGATGCTCTCTTCCTTATGCGCAGATCAGGTTTTAGGTCGTTCATCATGTTGCGTTCTCGACCTAGGTACACATAACTGCTGCATTCAGAGATGATGTGACCTAATGTTTTAGCACCACTTAAAAAAATTAGTAGCACAGAACCTAAATTCATAAGACTTATTCTAATATTAATGTGCTATCTTAATGGGCTTTATTGAATTGTATAGGATCAGAGAAATGCAAAGAGGTCATTTCTCACAATTTTATATTAAAATGCATTTAGTTTTATAACTTTAAGTCCTTATTAAAAAGACAAGAAACTATAGTGTGTTTTTGTTGGTGGCCCAACAGTACACGAATTTTTATCTTTTCTGACCAAACTGCTGACTTCCCACCCCTTATGTCAGCAACTGCATTTCAACAAGTCCATTATATGTAACACAGAGAGAGAATATAAATTTCAGAATCAAAGAGAAGGAAGGAAGGAAGGAAGGAAGGAAGGAAGGAAGGAAGGAAGGAAGGAAGGAAGGAAGGAAGGAAGGAAGGAAGGAAGGAAGGAAGGAAGGAAGGAAGGAAGGAAGGAAGGAGGGAAGGAGTGAAGGAAGGAAGGAGGGAAGGGAGGGAGGGAGGGAGGGAGGGAAGGGAGGGAGGAAGGAAGGAAGGAGGGAGGAAGGAAGGGAGGGAGGGAGGGAGGGAGGGAGGAAGGAAGGAAGGAAGGAAGGAAGGAAGGAAGGAAGGAAGGAAGGAAGGGAGGGAGGGAGGGAGAAAGGAAGGGAGGGAGGGAGGAAGGGAGGGAGGGAGGAAGGAAGGAAAGAAGGAAGGAAGGAAGGAAGGAAGGAAGGAAGGAAGGAAGGAAGGAGGGAAGGAATGAAGGAAGGAAGGAGGGAAGGGAGGGAGGGAGGGAGGGAAGGGAGGGAGGAAGGAAGGAAGGAGGGAGGAAGGAAGGGAGGGAGGGAGGGAGGGAGGGAGGAAGGAAGGAAGGAAGGAAGGAAGAAGGAAGGAAGGAAGGAAGGGAGGGAGGGAGGGAGAAAGGAAGGGAGGGAGGGAGGAAGGGAGGGAGGGAGGAAGGAAGGAAAGAAGGAAGGAAGGAAGGAAGGAAGGAAGGAAGGAAGGAAGGAAGGAAGGAAGGAAGGAAGGAAGGAAGGAGGGAAGGAATGAAGGAAGGAAGGAGGGAAGGGAGGGAGGGAGGGAGGGAAGGAGGGAGGAAGGAAGGAAGGAGGGAGGAAGGAAGGGAGGGAGGGAGGGAGGGAGGAAGGAAGGAAGGAAGGAAGGAAGGAAGGAAGGAAGGAAGGGAGGGAGGGAGGGAGGGAGGGAGGGAGGAAGGAAGGAAGGAAGGAAGGAAGGAAGGAAGGAAGGAAGGAAGGAAGGAAGGAAGGAAGGAAGGAAGGAAGGAAGGGAGGGAGGGAGGGAGGGAGAAAGGAAGGGAGGGAGGGAGAGAGACAGAGAGAGACAGAGAGCAGAGAGAGACAGAAAGACAGAGAGAGAGAAATTGTTCTCTATCGTCAAATCTGGTCAGTCATAGCCTATCTTCCCTCCATCTCAGGTAATGGGTATTGACAATAGTGACACCTCCTGGTGAAAACTAATATGACCTTCTGCGGGGTTTCATTTTGCTCATTCACTGCAAATTCTCTTGACACCTCCAGTTTCCTCCAGGTGCAATTTTCTTTTCCTTATCAGGAAGAGTTTATACTCACACAATCCATCCTCGACCTTAGCAGAATCAATAATCTAGTGCTGACTTGACCAAAGGACTCTGTTATGCAGAGCTCCCAAGATTCATCCTAGAAGCGTCAGCATAATTAGCCTAGAGACCCAATTCACTGTCTTCCTACTTCCAACTACATTAAATATAAATAAAGCAAACTAAATATCAACTACTGAAAAATCACCCAATTAAATCCTACAATGGGAATGCCTAGTATGCCTACAATGCTTAATCCTCTGGGAAACATAGTGCATGTCCTTCTTTTGTAGATTTTGGCCTCGGACTTGTGTAAATCATATAGTGGCCAAAAGACTACAAGTGTGACATTACTGTTAACCAAAAACAGTGAGATTTTCTCCATAAGTGAAAAGTTGTTTTATCTCATTGATTAAGCAAAGAGCTTATCCTTAAGATTACTGAGACCAGGGTATTGGAAATTATAGCAAAACATTTTGTTCTATCTTTAAAACAGTTTAACATTGTATTTAAGTGAGAATGCTGAATAATAATATTTAAAGGAAAGATAATTTGGTTAGCCATTCCAGAAAGTATAGAGGTTGAACGCCGTGGTATTCTCAAATTTTACAATGATTTTAAGTTCTTCTCCATAGAAGGAAGAAAATCATTTGTTCAAAGAAGGAAGATACCCTGAAACTGGTTTCTGTAAGGATGCTCAAAGTCTGGACAAATAACCAAACAATCATGAAGAAAGAAACATAGTATAAGTTTCTTAATAATATCTATATCCCCTGTTCACTGGGGGAACCAGTATATCTGAGTAACTCATGCTCTAGTCTTAGAAGCCATCTTTTAGGTAACATTAAGGAACTTAATGTTAGCTAACTTTGAGGAAACTGAAAAGAAGACAAGAGAACATTGTCCCAGAAAAGGCACTTGTCACTTGTCACATACATCAGAAGTCTATGATAACATTTTGTATGACAAAATATTACATATTTGGGGGGGCACAAATAGCAATGCTTAAGACTTACTCCTGACTCTGTGTTCAGAGCCCAATCCTGGGGGGTTGTGGGGACCATATACGATTCCATATAGGGATCAAACCCATATCAGCCACATGCAAGGCAAGCACACTTTCCACTGTACTATTGTTCTAGCCCAATTAGTATATATTTTAAAGGCCTACTTTAAGCTCCGTCTTTTTGATTGGTTCGATGTTATCCTTAAAAGGGATGTTAGCATGTCATATGTCTTGTAAAACACACTCACTCCACCTGGCGGTCAGGGCCCCTTCCATGAATTTAGCCTTTTGCCCAAAAACCTACTTTGGTTTGGTAAATTTTTATTCCCCTGTACTTTATTATATTTAGGCTACAAAATAAAAGCTCTTCATAGGTTAACTAAAAATTGTCAGTGAGAAGGCTGGAAAACATCTATGAACTTTTCCCTTAGTTACACTCTTATTTTGAAAAGGTTCTTATAAGAGACCTGCACATTAATTCTCAGGTGAAATTGCATCTCAAATTAATAAGAATTCAAATTCTTGTACCTTTCCACATCTAGTGATTCTTTTGGCAAATAAACCTTAGAGATTAGATTACATCTTTGTTATGCACGAACAGTAAACACTTGTATTAGAAAGAACAAAAAGCTCGTCAAACTGATCCAAAAGGGAAAAGACAAAGACAGTTGAATCCTGAAAGTTAGGTTTTTGCTTCTAAATTTGTTTTTAAAAAACTCTAAATTTCAACTTTATTACTACACAGTGAAGATTTCAAACATGATCATTTTAAAGCATTTATGCAAAGGCAAATTGTGGTGGACAGTGGCCAATTCCTTTTTTTTTTTTTTTGGTTTTTTTTTGGTCACACCCAGCAATACTCAGGGGTTACTCCTGGCTCATCATTCAGGAATTATTCCTGGTGATGCTGGGGGACCATATGGGATGGCAGGGATTGAACCCGGGTCAGCCACATGCAAGGCAAATGCCCTACCCGCTGTACTATCGCTCTGGTCCTTCAGTGGCCAATTCCTAAGCTTGCTGTAAAAGGCATATGAAAGATACAGACACTAGAACCTGTTTCTCATTGAAATAGCAGCAGTAGCATAAATCTGGAATGTCAGCAGATAACATATAAATAATGAATATGCATTTGGACCTCATTAATTCGTATTAATTAATGAGGTGTTATTAAACAATAAATATAAACTTATTCAACAATAAATATAGTGTGCAGTGAGTTAGAAAATGGTGAGTGTTGGGAAACAATGATGACCCCTCCTTTCAAGAGAGAGCAGATGAGATGAATGAGGTTCAAAAGACATCTAAAGAATTATTTACTGCTTCATAGGAAATTTAATTATGCACAGGTATTCTGTGTTTTTATCTATTAAGCTCTAATAAAAGAAGATAAATTGGCCTTTTGACATAGTGTGACATGATGAGTGATACATGTACTAAAGAATTTTTTTTAATATTTTATTATACCACCCTGAGATATACAATTACAAACACATTCAGGTTTCAGTCATACATTGTTCCAGCACCCATCCCTCCACCAGTGCCCATTTCCCACCACTTATGTCCCCGATTCCCTCCCCTCTCCCCTAGCCTGCCTCTATGGGGGAGTTCTCTTTATCTCTTCTCTCTCTCTCTCTCTCTCTCTCTCTCTCTCTTCCTTTTCTTACACACTGTGGATTGCAATACATACATTTAGAGGTTATCATGTGTATTTTTTCCCTATATTCAATACTCAGTTCTAAGCTGGTATTATCACAACAATTATTAGCACACTGTTCCCTTCTCTGTCCCACCCAACCTATGACTCCCAGACGCTTGTGGTAGATTCCACTTTTGAAAAGACATCTTGATTCATGGTTTGTCTGACCTTGAATATTGGTATTATAATATGTATATATGTACATATATGTACATATATGTGTATATATACGTATATATGCATATATGCATATATGTATATATACCTATATACACCTATATATACCTATATATACCTATATATACCTATATGTACCTATATGTACCTATATATGTATATATATGTCATGCAACCAAATGCAGTCATTCTATATCTGTCTTTTTTCTACTGGCTAATTTCACTCAACATGACCCTCTCCATGTCCATCCATTTATAAGCAAATTTCATAACTTCATTTTTCCTAACAGCTGCATCATATTCCATTGTGTAAATGTACCAGAGTTTCTTTATCTAGTCATCAATTCTCGGGCACTCTGGTTGTTTTCAGATTCTGGCTATTGTGAATAGTGCTGCTATGAACATAAACGTGGGGATGGCGTTTCCGCTGTGTTTTTTGGCTTCCCAGGGTATATTCCCAGGAGTGGTATAACTGGGTCAAATGGGAGTTCAGTTTCTAGTCTTCCACCAACAATGGATGAGAGTCCCCTACTAAAGAAAATTTTAAAGAGATACAATAAACAGAATTTAAGCAGGAAAAGAGAAATACGTAAGAGTCTTCCAAGAAGACCCTCAAGCACAGAGTTCTCATGGAGAGAAAAAGTGCTGCATACTTCTCACTGTTGCTTTAAGTGGCAGGGCCTGCGTTAGGAAGCAATAGGCAGATACCAGAGCAGGGAGATCTTCCAAAGACATCTCGATCTTGAGAATAAGAGAAAACAGTTAAGATTTCTAGAGAGTAGGATATGTGGGGTCAGATTTATAATTATAACGGGTGATTGCCCAAAGAATACTAATAACGTAAACTAAAATTTTTGTGCTGGAAACGTAAGAATTAAATTATGGGGAGGGACCAGTTGGCACTCACACCAACAGTGGATGAGAGTTCCCTTCTCCCTGCATTCACACCAGCACCAGTTGTTCTTGCTCTTAAGGATGGTACCAGAGCCTGTGCTGTGAGACAATACCTCATTGTTGTTTTGATTTGCATCTCCCAGATGATTAGTGATGAAGAGGACTTTTTTCATATGCCTTTTGTCCAATCAAATTTCTTCTTTTTAGAAGTTTCTGTTCATTTCTTCTCCCCATTTTTTGATGGGGTTGACAATTTTCTTCTTGTAAAGTTCTACCAGTGCCTGATATATCATGGATATTAACCCCTTATCAGATGGGGGTTGCGTGAATATTCTTTCCCAGTCTGTGGACTGTCTCTGTATCTTGGTCACTGTTTCTTTTGAGGTGCAGAAGCTTTTCAGTTTTATATCATCCCATTTGTTTATCATTGTTTCCATTTGCTTTGTCAGTGGTGTTTCATCTTTGAAGGTGCCTTTAGTTTCAATGTCATAGAACATTTATTTTCCCTATGTTTTCTTCTATGTTCCTTATAGATTCATGTCTGATATTGAGATTTAATTAATTTCTATCTAACTTTTGTGCAAGGATATTCCTCCAAAAACTCAGTATTGAGCTCCCATTTGACCAGCAATACCACTCCTGGGAATGTATCCTGGAGAATATACCCTGTGTGTTTTTGACACACAGCAGAAACACTATCTGCATTTCTATATTCATTGCATAGCCAGAATCAGGAAACAACCTAAGTGCCTGAACACAGAAGACTGGATAAAGAAACATTGGTAGATCTACACAATGGAATACTATGCAGCTGTCAGAAAAGATGAAGTAATGAAATTTACTTGCAAATAGATGGACATGGAGACCATCATACTGAGTGAAATTAGACAGAAGGAAAAGGATAAAGAATGACTGCATTGATTAAAACTCACCATTGAATATACACAAAGAGACTTAAGTGATGGACTCTAAATATCTGCAGGGCTAGCCACAATGTGTAAAATAAGAGGGAGAGAGATGCAGAGACAGAGAGAGACAGAGAGAAAGAGAGGAAACTGGGGTACCTGCTATTAAGGCAGCCTGGGGGTGGGCGGGAGGGGGTGGGGTACATTGGTGGTGGAAATGGGGCACTGGTGGAGGGATGGGTGCTGGTATACTGTATTACCAAGAACCAATTATGAACACCTTTGGAATTTTATGTTTCAAGGTGGTATAATAAAAATTTTTTAAAAAGGAATGACTGCATATATTAATGGGATATAAATATATACCAGTGTTCTACTAATTCTACTAATTGTGGGAAATGTTAATGCCAGGCTCAAACTGATGTATACAAAGGGATTTACATGATAATCCCTAAATGTCTGTAGGGGAAGCCTCAATGTGTAAGAGAAGAGAGAGGAAGGGAGGGAGGGAGAGAGAGAGAGAGAGAGAGAGAGAGAGAGAGAGAGAGAGAGAAGGAAGGAAAAGTGCCTGCTATAGAGGCAGGCTGGGAGAGGTGGGAGGAAATTTGGAGCCATTGGTAGTGGGAATAGGGCACTAGTGGAGGGGCAGATGCTGTAACAATGTATGATTGAAACCCAATCATGATTGTTTTTGTTATTGTGTATTGCAGGGCGATATAATAAAATAATTTAAATAATTAGTGGGGTCAGAGTGTTAGTGTAGCAGGTAGGGCATTTGTCTTGCATAAGGCTGACCCAGGTTTAATCTCCAGCATCCCATATGGTCCCCAAGCACTACCAGTAGTAACTCCTGAGTGCAGAGCCAGAAGTAACCTCTGAGCATTGCCAAGTGTGACCCAAAAAAGAAAAAAAAAGCAAATTAGAAATGCAACTCTAATAGAAATGGATAAATACATAGGTTAAAAAAAATTGTGATCGGGAATGGAGCGATAGTCCAGCGGGTAGGACGTTTGCCTTGCATGCGGCCGGCTCAGGTTCGACCCCAGGCATCCTATATGGTCCCCTGAGCACTGCCAGGACTAATTCCTGAGTGCAGAGCCAGGAGTAACCCCTGAGCATTGCCAGGTATGACCCAAAAAGCAAAAAGAAAAATTGCGATCAACTGAATGTGGGAATGCTGGAAAGAATGGAATCCAGTATAATGAAAAATAGCATTAATTGAGCACTTATAAGCCTGTCACATGTATATGCACACATATACAAACATGTATATGTGTATATACATATCTACATGTTTATATATACATGTATACATATACATATGTGTAGACATATGTATACATATGTATGTACATATAAATAAAGACTATTACTCCTTTTGTTTAATAAGAGAAATCAGATTTAGGCAGACAAGTGCAAAATTCATTTTGTTCACATTTCCTTTGAACAACCCAGTATTTGTTTTGTTAGGTTTAGGGTTTTGTTAGATGTGCCAGTATTTAATCTAATATTAAGAGAGAAAAAAATTTAACAGGATAAAGCTAGAAACACAATTGGCAACACCCTATCTTAAAAAATGAACACAAACACATAAAATCACAGTGAAGAATGGCTACCTCCACTCTGGCAGTAGGTGAGGAAGAAATCAAAAACTCTCCACTGAGAATATCAGTCAAAATACAGTTCTGACCTAAAATCACACCATCAGCATGGCCAAGAAAATCCTCAAGCAGAAAATTTATTTCAAAGCGATTTCAGGTTGGTGGTAGACCGAAATGAGTAGCAGAACAAAATACAAATCCCCAGTGGATAAATCAATATCAATCCAGTTTGACAGGGACTTGAAATGACATGAATTATTTTTAAAACTCCAAAATGTGTTGGGGCAGGAAGAGTAATCAGCTCGTGGGGCACTCACCTTGCATACAGCTGGCCTGGATTTGATCCCTGGCAACCCATATGGTCCCCAAGCACCATAAGAAGTGATTGCTGAGTGCAGAATCAGAAGTAACCCCTTAACATTGACAGGTATCATTCCCTAACCAAGAAAACACCAACCCAAAATTGCCAAAATGTGAGGAAGAAAAATATGCCTTGTGTATCATTTAACAATTCCATCCTTCTACCAGTTGGCTCAAAAAATTGTTGCAGTTCTCTTGGTGACCAGAGAGGTTGACTTAGCATCAGCATTTAGGTGATTCAGAGCCCAGAACTGAGATGGCTTTCAGTGTTTTCACTCTCATTCAGTAATGCTGGAGGGGCCTGCGAGCGACTGGAAGGAGAACAGGAAGCTGATGGCTTGGGTCAATGATCATGGTGCTATAGACTCAGGCCACATTTGCTCCAGTCCTGCAGAATTCTTCTCCAGGCATTTGGAAAACAGTTATTGTGCTTGCTGCAGAAAACAGATCATGCCCTTTTTCTGAGAAATTCAATAAAGTAAAGAACTAAAAGTGTCCAAAGGATTAAAATCTACATTGCTGCTCCTCTTTCCAGGAACAATTTTGATAGAAATGGGAAAAGATAAAAAAAAAAGAAACTACAGAATCCACTTTTGAAAAATGGTGAGTACACAGAATGTATGAGGAAACAACATTCATAGCAAGTGAAGTTCTAAATGAGAGAACTGAGATTTTAAAATATCATATGAGATATCTGTTCACTTTATATCTTTCTACCTGTCCAAAAAATATATTCTTGGAAAATCTTTTCAAGGTTTCACTGGTAAGGAGCATCAGTTCAGAAAGAGGGATGCCTGGTCTAAATCCAGTAGCTATAGACAAAGAAAATATAAAAATGGAAAATTGCTCAGTGAACAGGAATCCAGATTTTTTTTTACATCACAACACTAGGGACAAAATAAGTTATTGTATATTAACTAACTTTTATCTTTTGGTCCAGTGTGAAAGAATTTAAATTAATTTTATTTCAAGGACTAACATATATTTTATATCTTACTGCCTAATAGATATAGTTGACACCAAATTGTTTTTTTTTATAAACTTACCATCAGACTTAGCCTAACTTTCTTCATGCATTCTAGTTCATTGTTCAAAATTAGTGAAGTCATGTTGCCAGTGTAATAAATGTGTTCAAAGGTACATCCAATAGCTACTAAGGTCTGTTCATTAAATTCCAACATTCAAAAATAGAATGTAAACTTGTCAGTAACCAGCTAATGGGGCTGTCCTGTAGAAAATCTACTCTGTTCCTTCGCACAGAATTAAAAGTCATACATAAATAAGTAAACTGTAATTTCATATTTTTGTTTAGAAATATATTTATCCAGGGCCGGAGTGATAGCCCAGCGGGTAGGGCGCTTTTGCCTTGCACGTGGCCAGCCTGTGCTGGCCCGGGTTCGATCCCCGGCATCCCATATGGTCCCCCGGGCATCGCCAGGAGTAATTCCTGAGTGCAGAACCAGGAGAAACCCCTGAGCATCTCCGGGTGTGACCCAAAAAAGGAAAAAATAAATAAATAAATAAATAAATAAATAAATAAATAAATAAATAAATAAATAAATAAATAAAAAGAAATATATTTATCCTGATTTAACACAATAGATGCTCTAATGTATTATCTTTCTGATCTTTTCTCTAAGTAGAACCTAAAGTAAGATCTTTGATCTCTAAGTAGAATCTATAGTAGGATGCCGTAGAAGTAAAGTATACAAAGAGACCTACCTACACTCTCCCGGTTTAACAGATTTCATGTAAATAATCTTAAGAATTCAGAGTCATATTTTTACCTGAAGATCAAAAGTAAGATATACTCCATCAGAAATGGAGTCTTTTGGTATGCATTTTTCTGAGCTATAAAATAAAAAGGGATGAGCTAATGGAAGCAAAAACTTCCTTCCGGTCTGTAGCTATTAAATCAGTAGACTCGTTTTTCTTCTGTTAAATATTTTGGGCTTTGTGAGTATTAAATTTGAAATGAGCAAGTAAACCATCTACCCTATTATAAGTAATCAACTGCAAGAACAGGATTTTACCACGTAGGATCACTTCTCTGGTAGGTCCCAGGCTTGGATTTTAAAAAGAAATAAAAACCTTATCTAGCAAGTAGTAAATTATAGTTTCCTATTAGAACAAATAGCAACATTCTTGGCTAGTTAAATTAACAAAAAATTATTCTTTCATAGCTCTGGATCTCAGAAGTTAAAAAATCAGTAACACTAGTCCAAAATCTAACTGTCCTCAGGACCACACTCCCTTTAGAGACTCTCAGGGAGTAATTCACTTCCTGCCTCTTTCAGTTCCCAGTAGGTGCTGCTCCCCGTCTCCTCTGCCCTCTCTCTGTTCTCTCCTCTCTCCTCTCTCTCTCTCTGTCTCTTCTCTCTTTTCTCTTCTCTCTCCAACAACTTCCACTTGTATTCAGCACATCTCCTACTACCTTCCTCATACAAGAACACACATGATGGCACTTAAGACCTAACTTGGTAATCCAAACAATTTCCCACCTCAAAATTTTGAATTTGAGATCAAATGTTTCTGAACTCTTTAAAAATGGGACATTTTTTGCCATATTATGTAACATTCACAGACTCAGCCTACCACACTTATTACTTGGCTGTCATTTAACGTACGTAAAGACACATAGACACAGAAATCAATCCAAATCTGGTGACAAAATATCAAGCTAGTTAACTTCAAGCTTTCCTCTATTCGATAAACTAGAAATTTTGCTTAAAAAGAATTGTTAATTTATGTAATAGTGGATGAACAAGATGCCTGTAAACTAAAATTTTTTCAATCATTGCAGTTTGATTTCAAAGTATTTTCTAAGAAGTTTTTTTTAGGATTGCATTACACCTTAGAAAGAGGTTAATGTAAAAATGAGGACACAAAGAAAAATGAATTGAAACTCCAAATAATAATTGTGCTACATCCAATCTTCCTTTACTGTTCATTTAAGCAGGAATGTAAGAAGAGGGAAAAGAATGAAGTTGTCCATCCTTGGACTTCAATATGTCCTTAAAATCCCCATGGAACATCTGTGACAAAGTGAAAGTTATTTTCTTGCATATTCGAAGAAGGCATGAGTCTCTGGGGTAATAAAATGCAATTCAATTCAATCCACAGCCCAAGGGAGGATAGAGAATTGGATTCAGAGTTAAATCATTCAGAATTTAAATACATCAAATTCCTAATATCTTAAAATGTCATGTTGATGTGTCATCCAGTCAAGATGGTGTAGTAGATGAGATGAGGGTTGGGGAGAGATTGGGAGCCAAAACATGATCTTGGAGCTTATAAATTCTGAGGAGCCAAACATGATTCTTCACCTCATAGACAGTTCAGTAATGCTGCTGCTAGTGAGGTCTTTAAGAAGAAACCTTCGCTTTTTATTTCCACCATTTTCCCCCCTTACATTAAATATTTTCTAGTTCTATAATAAACTTGGTATTTTGAGTGGGCATGAGTAAGAGATATTCTGGGATTTAGACCAGAAATCACGGAACAGAGCAAATGCACATCCACACAACCTAAGGCCGCATGAGGACATCCATGTTCTGTGCAGAGGGTAAAGTGACTCATGTAGCTAAATCATGCAGACAATTTTAATCCCAGCTCACCGGGGACTTAAATTGCACAATGGGGAAATGACTCCTTGGATAACTTCCAGAGTTTGTCTTAAAAATTTAATTGCAGCATACCTAACACTTTGCTAAAACATATACATTTTACTTACATTTCTGAGTCAAAATATTCCTGCAACCTCTTTTTTCCTTTTTAGTAAGTGACAAAAGTGTTCTTGTTGTAATTAATGGAGTACAAAAATATTGGGGAAACATGCCTGAGGCTTAGACTATAATTCTATTACTAATATATTCCCTTGGCTTGCCTTTTGAACCCTGCTGCCTCTTGCCTCGCAGCTGTGTTTAATGAGTGGAGAGATTATTCAAATGAACCCAAAGCTGAGCATTACTTTTGAGGCTCTCACCATTTTGAGTCAGTACTGTCTAGCATCCAGTGGCCAGGGCAAACCATCTCACTCTTTAGTTCTCTCGCCATGGATATGGTAGTTCTTCATAAACATCATATCACATATCCATATTTGGAGAAAAACAATGATCCTGCTATCAAATAAAAAAGATAGCAGAAAGAGTCAATATGAGAAGATATAATAACTTCCACTACACTTCAACTACTATCAATTTATCATTACAGTCACCGATGAAGACTGTGGATATTTCACAATGAAAACATGCAATGGGGCAAAATAGTCTCTAAGAACAGTTTGTGGGCATATGGAATCTGCCCCAACTTACATTGAAATAGACTGGGCTACAAATGGACAGGCCAATGCTGGATTATTTTTCACATGTTAAAATTAATTTCTCCTCATGTTAAATATAAAAGTAAGATAACTCTCTAGGGGAAAAAACCCTGAGACAGTACCAAGTTGCCAAGAAAATTTAATAAGAACTACTTTTTGAACTGATAAGCATTCAATCCAATATGGTGGAATTAAGCAATAAAAATTCTTTCTGGGAATTTACAGAGAGATAAGCATCTCATAAGTAAATTCTGTAGCAGGAGGCTGTGGGGGGGTGTTTATTGATTTTGAATTATTTGTTTGAGAAATTGCCCTTGAGGAAAAGACTATTATGGCTGATAATATAATAGTTATATTCAAGGAAAACCAACTTCTTTCACTGATGGCAGAATTTAAAGATTACCCATTTAATATCAATTTTAGAAGAGGAAGTTCAACCTGGAATGTCCAGTCATTGTTACCATCTCAAACTCCAAATGCTTAAAAATTAATATTCAGAAGTAATATAAGTCAAAAATAAGTAAAACAAAATAATCAAGACTTTCGATGGACTAGTTATTTTTACAACTGAATTGAGAGATTTTTTTTTAAAAAGCTATTATAAAGACATACTCTCCATACTCATTGATCCCAATCCCTTGTACCATTTATAATACATAAATCGAATCATTAGAATTAAAATTAGGAGCAAATATCTGAGGAATTTAGAAATTTTCTAGTTTTTTCAACTTACATAGTCATTAAAGTTTAAAAAAAGTGTGACCGATATGCCATATTCGATATGCCAACACAGTAACAATAATGGACCTCATTCCTATGACCTAAGCGAATGGTTTGAGGCTCTTTATGCTCTTGGAGTGACTGGATGCCCTTGAGCTACTCTATTACATGCCAGGATGAATGGAGACATTACTGGTGCCCACTCAAGCAAATTAATGAACAACAGGAAGACAAGTAATACAAGTGATCACTTTAAAGATGACGTAAACAATTTTTGGTGAAATCTGTGTTAGCGTAGCCAGAAAATTCCATTTTTTGTGTTCCCCAATATTTGCATAATTTTCCAAAAACCTCTTGTAGAAAGTCCCTCAGTTGCTTGCTGTCTTTCTTATCTTTTATTAAATATAAAGGATAATCCCAATACCCAATTTCTCTAGCAACAATGAGTCAACTTCTAGAACAATGCCTTCTTCTATGAATCATAATTTAATTCACACAAAGAGTGAGATGTCATCCTTACCTACTTAGTTTTGTGTCTGTGAATGACTTTTTTTTTCCAGAGGAAAGTCTTCCTCTCTGTCTACTCAGATTTATTTTTCCCCTGACTCTTTTTTGGAACTTGTCGCTAAATCAAGCTTCTCATCTAAGTTTATTCTTGCCTCTTTTACTAGTTACTTTTCTTTAGGTGGCTAACAACCCCAAGTGCCTGTTCCTTATTAAAAAATTAAGACCATCTTGTTTTAATTTGGGAGGGGTCACACCCGGTGATGCTCAGGGGTTACTCCTGGCTCTGCACTCAGGAATTATTTCTGGCAGTGCTTGGGGAACCACATGTGATGCCAGGGATCAAACCCTGTTCAGCCAGGTGCAAGGCAAACGCCCAACCTACTGGACTATCACTTTGGTCCCCATCCTGTTTTAAATTACCAATTCATTTCTTATTTATTTTTTTAAACTTTATTTTGTTATACCATCGTGAGTTATACAATTACAAAGATATTCATGATTGGGCTTCAATCCTAAAGTGCTCCAGCACCAATCCCTCCACCAGTGCTCATATTCCACCATCAATGTCCCCAGATTCTCTCCTCCTCCAGCCTACCTCTATTATCGTTTATTGTTTTCATAGCAGCAGCAAACTGGTCTGCACCACACACTGCTTCATCCATTGATACATTTGTCATCAGCATCAATATACTCTAACATCTTTCTCAGTCTTCTCTATAGCCAAGGTATGATGTTTTCTTCAACATTTAAGAACTCAAGATCAGCTGCTTAATCACTCTTTCCACCTCCCCTCACCAAGCTATTGGCAGGTCTTGTTAGGCTCTGAACCTGAAATGCCTTCTTGTCTTCTCTTCCTAAGGAAACACTATGCTGCCTTCAAAATTAACCTAAAAAGCCATATGGAAATTTCTCTGAATCGGTACAAAAATAAGTCATTCGTGCCATGCACATACCTCTTTAAGAACTTTTATTACATCAAATGGAATTTCTATACATTAACTTATCAAATAAAAAGCATCTCCTCTGCTCCAAGTACTGCTTTAGGCATTTTGAACATTTCAATGAACATAAATAAGATCCCTGTCTTAAGCAGTTGCACACAAGTTGGAATACATGTGATGTAAAAATCACATAGCATATTCAAAGGTAACATGCTCAATTGAAATCTACAACATAAAAGGGGAATAAGGATTGTAAAGTAAGATAGCAGTGGTAAGCTGAAATATGATGCTTGTGTTATTTCATTCTGACATGAAATATTTTATTTTATTATATCACCGTGAGATATAAAATTACAAAGACATTCAAGATTGGGTTTCAGTCATATAGTGTTCCAGCATCCATCCTCCACCACTGCCCATTTCTCACCACCAATGTTCTCATTTTCTCAGATTCCCTCCCCTTCCCCAAACCTGCCTCTATAGCAAGCACTCCTCCTCCTCCTCCTCCTCTTCTTCTTTCTTCTTCTTCTTCTTCTTCCTCTTTCTCTTTTCTTTCTCTTCTTCTTCCTCTTTTTCTTTCTTTCTTCTTCTTCTTCTTCCTCTTTCTTCTTCTCCTCCTCCTTCTTTTCTTCTTCTTGTTTCTCTTCTTCCTTCTCTCTTCTTTACACATTGTGACTTGCCCTTCTTACATTTAAAGATTATTGACATGAATATTCTTGAAAGCATAACTATGCCTTATTTATTTTATTATACCCATATTAGCTTATTGCCTACTACATGATAGATATCTATATGTATGTGTATATATATATATATATATATATATATATACACACACACACATCATTTAAGAAGCTATCCTACCTCTCAAGGACTATGAAAGACCCTATAAGAACAACAAATAAGTTCTCATCTTTAAAAAAATATTTTAGGGGGCCGGAGCGATAGCCCAGCGGGTAGGGCGTTTGCCTTGCATGCAGTTGATCTGGGTTCGATCCCCAGCATCCCATATGGTCCCCCGAGCACCGCCAGGAGTAATTCCTGAGTGCAGAGCCAGGAGAAACCCCTGAGCATTGCAGGGTGCTACACAAAAAAGAAAAAAAAATTAAAAAATAAAAAATATTTTATCACACCCCTTCCTTTTATTTTGCTGTGGTTGTTGAGCACTGCCATGATTATTTCCTGAGCACTGCTGGAGTGTGACCAAATAAGTAACAACCACCATAAAGATAGTAGTCTGTGCAGTGCCTGCATATTTGGTTGTAGTACTTGCCAGAGATCACACAGTTCTATGTTGTGTTCACTGGAGGTCTCACCCTTTCTCTGAAGTGCAGGGGAGATCACACATTCACATAAGCTTGTTTTATATAGTGCTAAGGATCACATAGTAAGTGTTACCAGGATCAAATTTCACTTTTCAGTTAAACTAACCCTGAGTTTCTAGTTTGAATATTACTTTTGTTCTGTGCTACTGTCTTACATATTTCAACCCCTCCCTAGGTTTATTTTCATATAACATTCTTCTCAAAAGCCATATCATTTACTTATTTATTATGTTCTGTGTTTATTGCCTGTATCAACATAAGGACTCAGAATGTCACTTCACACTCAAGAATTAACAACTCAGCATGATGCACTCTTTAAAAAAACACACCTTTTATTTTACAGAATCACAGAGAACTACAGCTAATTCAAAGAATGTGTGGGAGTTTGACATGTTGAAAGGAAGAATCTCCAAAGTGTGTGAAAGATGTTCAAACAGAAGAGAAGAAATTTGTGAAAACCTGACAGGAAGAACCAGCATCTTGGAATAACAATATGTGTAGAGATGGGCAAGAAAGAACAGCTGCTGGAGGACAGATGACAATGCAAGACAGAACTGACCAGATAAAAGCTGAAGAAGTAAACAGAAATTATATTTGCATTTCCCTTTGTCTTTACTATAAAGAACATGCTCTCTTCTACCCAAAGTCCTTGTTGGATAGAGCTTACTTCAACGGCTGAGCTCCCATCATTATATCCCTCATTGCCATCAAGCTGAACAAAATGTTATTCTCTGTTTGTGTTCTATATTTTCATGCTTTTATGTTATTGAAGAAAATGCCCCCCATTAAAAATACTCTTACCCTCCCTCTAACATTTCCAGCAGTCTCCTTTAAGATATAATTCAAAGTCACCTTGTCCATGAGTGTCAAGGAAATATCTTTTCTATTTCCTCTCCAAAGCAATGTATTTTCGCTCTGAGTGCCTAGAACCATTAAATTGCATCTTCAACTCTTGTCACTTTCTTTTTTCTGGCAAAGTTATCTTTTTGAAGAATGTGTATTCCCTGTCTATCTCACTAGGACATGGCCACCTCCCTGCTTCTAGGATTACCCAATATTATCTCCAGACTTAAGCACTAGTGTTCCTTCCACTCAGGATGCCCTACATGTTCTCATTTGGCTATTTTCTTCCCCTCATTCTGATATGCTGATCAGAGAAACATTGTAGAATGTTACCCCATTTATACACTTATGACACTGTCTCTTGATTCAGTTATTTATAGAACTCTTCTGTACCCATTTGTAAAAACTGTTAACTAAAAGGTAAGCTCAACACAGCATGAACCTTATATATTTGTTCTCTGCTAGTTTTCCCAATACACATATAATAAGATTCATATACTCTGTGTGGAATGAGTGAAAACCAATGGTATCTATTAAATGTGTAGCCACTTTGAGAACAGAAATTCCTTTTTCTCTCCTTGATACCCCATCAGCTTTTAATCTATTATCTTTATTATTCTCTTACTTTTCAAATCTATGTATCTTTACTAACATATAGTAATCATTCAAATATTTATTCAATGGATAACAAAACAATCCTTTGGATATCTTCTAATGATAAAATACCCTTTAAAAATCTCTGACTTAAACTTTGCTGCCCATTAGAAGCATCTGAATAATTGCTTAGAAATGTCAATACCTTGGTCCCATCCTCTAACCATCTTGTTTGACTAAAAATGACTTGGGTATTAATTTTTTAAAGATCTGCAGCTGATTCTAGTGGAAAGCCAAGGTTAAGAACCATTGCTCTAAACCTGTACAGGAATGCCAAGTCCAAATACAATGTTGAATCTGAACAAGCTTTAAGACATGGCCATTGATTTAATCTCGAGTTGTTCTTCTTGAGGAATTGTGAGCAAGTGCTCTCTTTAGAAAAGACCTACTGAAAGAGAACACTTGGGGGCTAGAGGGAAAAGTACTTTGGTGAGATATTCTGAAGGAGCTGGCCTTTCAAAGCAAAAAAGACTTTGACTCATCTTCTGTTAACAACTTTTGGGGAAATAATTGCCTGTAGTATATGCAGATACAAGCTAGAACAGGAAAAGCTGCATGCTGTGTCATAAAAGTATTTAGTATCACTCTTCAAACAATATAAATCCTACATGCAGAAGAGTGGATCCTACCTCTCTATTTGCAGCATCCGTGTGAATGTGTAAGCTTATTGTGTTCAAGAGTCAATAGACTTGCAAATGATTTAGGCAGAGGGGGTGTTTGTAAAGCAGAAGAAAGCCTGCCTAATTAGAAAACAAGAAACAGGAAAATAAAGGGATTGAACAATCAGCCCCAGCTCTAATTTGCCTGGAGACATCCTAACACTCACTACAAAATAAATCGAAATTTTTCGGTATGCATTCAATATTTGTTAATAAGCTGCCAGTTAGCATTTTTCCTGTATTTCGTGCACACACGGAATGGCGCATATATTGTCAGGCTGGCAACTTCAATGAGCCCTATAGAGGTGATTCCTTGTGTACAGAGGGACAGCCTGGCTCCAAAGATTGCTCCCAACCTGCAGCAGAGGGAAGAGGGCAGATGGGAATAGAATACAGGTGAGATCCATGGGCTCACATAATATCTCAAGGAGGAAAAATAATGATTTTTAGAGGCAATTTAACAAGGGGTTTCTATCCTGCTAGTCTGGGTTAGCGTATCTGAATGTGATAAATAACAGGATCCTCAGACAGCCCATTTTTTCTATATTTTGATACCCTTACAGCAGTAATCATGCCTCTTGTCAAGTGTTATAAAGATAAAGACAAATGGTCCCTATTGCTATTCTGTCAATGCAGCTCAACCAAGCCAAAGAAAGGCACCCCTGCTGGATGTGTGGAATATACCATTTGTCTTGTCCCGATCACCAACTGAAGCACATCCTGTCTCAACAGGATGCTTGGGTCAGAAAAAACAGAAATCTGCTGTTGACAGTGTTGAGGTTTGCTTTGCCTGATGTAGAAACTAAATACCATGCATATTTTCTCCTAAAATATACCAAAAGCAAGATTTATCTTCCCATTTGGAACTATTGATTTGACCATACAAAGTATCCATGAGGTCAACTATCAAAACAATCCCTTTGTAGAATAAGATGGGCTTTGGCATTGGTGATTTTTTGTTTGTTTTTAATCAGAAAGATTCCACACAGTCATCATTTATTGATGGTAGCAATATTTGAAAAATGTAAAATGATTTCCAAAGATGCAGTTCAGTAACCCATCTGAAAAATTGTTTATGCCAAAACAGATGGAGTTTGACTTAATTGTTGAAATAAATTGCCATATGGAACAAAAACACAGCTGATTATTGCATTAACACTAATGTTAATATGCTTCATCATTCTGCTTCCATTGTAGCTACAGTTGTCACCAGACTTTAATCAATATGTTTTGGAAGAAAACTCAAATTTTAAAGTCAGGAACCCAAAAGTAATTTCAAAGATTTTCTAGTCATTTTTTTCAGATGAAGAAACTGAGGCAGATTATTAATAAAATGATTGCATAAAGCTATCCACCTTGCAATCTGTAAATTAAAGATATTCTGAAATTTTAAGACAAACATGGGAAAAGAATCCAAAAAAGAGAAAGGCCATTATAACACAAGATAAAAAGTGTCACAACTGCAAATGAGCATGACAAGAGATTTAGTGAACTAGATGAAAAGAACAAGAGTACCTAATTCAACAAGATTTTCTTTCCCATCATTAGCACCTCTTAGTTAATACTCAAGCTAATATATATGTTCTCTTGAACTTTTACACTAATTTATTACTTAGTATTTTCTTCTGAGGATAAGACAATTTTAACAGTGAGTGTTAAAAAGGAAAATAAAAAATAAGTCACAGGAAATGGTATGAGGAAGAAAAGAGACCTAGAGAACAATGAGATATCTTCCATTTCCAGATATGGCGCATGGAGTATTTTCTTTCAGTTTTCTCATAACTGTTGATCCTTTGCTGGTTCTCTATTCTCTGTAAAGTGGGAAATGAATGGGAATTGATCTGAAAAGCTATTTCAGAAGTTATTACAGGATTGTCAGTAATCCTCTAAACCTAACCTTCATCCCTACTGCCACCCCTATACCAAACACACAAAAACCTTTGATAGCTAGTGTTGGAAGTCTGAAGTGAGAAAACAGTAAGCTAGTGGCCACCCCTACCCTCACAAAGTTCAAGGTCAGTGACCCAGAAACAAATGAGAGAAAGCATCCAAATTCTGTGAAGGTAATTGCAAAGGCACATTGAATGAATGCTTCATTTCACAATTTGTGCCTCACCCTACTACAGTCAACTTTTAAGAGATGTCGAATCCTTTCATTTACTCTGGATGCTATCCGCCACTGAGTTCTCTGGATACTACTCTTCACCTTACACAACAACCCACTTGGTTTTTCTATTTTTTCCCTGCTCCTACCATCTCATCCACTCACACAAGTAGAACTATCAATGCAACTCTGTGTTTACTGCATGTTTGGAGCTTGGTCACTTATTGAATATGTGAATAAATAAATCTAGTGTTACTGAGCTCTGCGCTCTCAGTACTATGTTAGGTACACAGAGTATTATGTGTGGGAAAATGCATTATGTGTGTTTCTATTTCTTGTGTGTTTGTTCACTGTTAGCTATGATTTAGAATAAAGTAAAGCTGCTATAACAAAGAGACCTGAAATGGTAGTGACATACTTAAGACAGTTTATTTTTCTTTCACATAAAAAACCAGTGTAAAGTCAACCTGGAACTTGAGTTGCTGCATGGCTCTGCCATTCTTAGCATATGATGTCTAACTCTGGGTCTGAGATGACATTTTTCTCAAAGCTGAGGAGACAGAAAGTTGAAATGGAAGGTGGGAGACTAAAGAACAAGCAGCTCCCTAAATACATATTTCTTTCATTCATTCTTCTTTGCTTCATCACCACCTTGCTACAACAGAAGTTGGGAAACTTAGTCTTAATTTAGAGGTGTAATCTGCCTTGATAAAATTCAAAGGAAGGCGGAGATACAGTTAGAACTATTATTTGCAAATGAAAGCATGAGTGTTGGGGACAAGTTGTATTTACCCTGGGGTGTATTGGGGGAGAAAAGTAACAAATAGAAAACATACTTTGAAAAGATACACATGACAACCCTTTAATGTATTATCTGTAATCCATAGTCTGGAGGGGAAGGAAAAGAGAAAGAGAGAGAAACCTGCCATGGAGCTGGGCTGGGGGAGGGGAGGGAACTGGGGACGTTGGTGGTGGGAGATGGGCACCGGTGGCGGGATGGGTGCTGGAACACTGTATGACCAAAACCCAAATATGAACTTTTTAATTGTATATCTTTGTAATTGTAAAAATAAAAAATTTAAAAAAATAAAATAAATAAAATAAAATAAAAACATTTAAAAAAAAAGAAAACATACTTTGGACTTCAAAATTATGAACAGTGGCCGAAAGTTAAATCCAAAGCATACAAGGCAACTATTACAGATCATACTGCAAAATTTTCTGAGGAGGCATACTCTAGAGTTGTTGACAAAATTCTGTGAAAGGAATAATTAAATGTATATTACCTGTGTATCATCAACCATGCAAGTCTAAGTAGAATTAACCAAATACTCTCTAATTTAAGGATTGAAATAACTCTTTTTTTGTATTTTTTGTATCCTGAGTATTACAGGAGCATTTTGAAAACAAATGTAATTTATTGTCTGAATGAAAGTATTATTTGAACTGAATGCATATAATTTTACAGACATACTTTGTTTTATTGTACTTACTTTATTGTGTTTCACAGATATTACTGTATCTGTATGGTGATCTTCTCTCAATGACTTTGATATTACTAATGTAATTGTTTGAGTGAGCCATGAACTAAGGCCTTTTATTTAATGAGGAGTGTTGCATATATTCTGACTGGTCCATCTCTCACTCTCTCCTCAAGTCTTCTGATTATCTAACATATGCCAAGATGGAAATTTAGGCTAATTAATGGCCTCCACGTATTCCATTGAAAGAAAGTTCAACTCATGTGGCAAGTTTTATTTTTGTCTTTTCAGAAATTGCTGCAATCAACCCAACTTCCAGTTACCCTTATCCTGATCAATCATAAGCCTTCAACACAGAAGCAAGAACCTCCACCAACAAAAAGATTACAGCTTGCTCAATCTCAGATTATAGCTACAATTTTTAAACAATAAATTTTTTGGTAATATTAGTTTTGGTAATATGCATACATTCATTAATAATATATAATGTTGGGATGGAAATATAGTACAGAGGTTTATTAAGGCATTTGCCTTGCATGCAGTCAATTGAAATTTCATAACTCACATCACCTATGGTTCCCTGATAATTGCCAGGTAAGCTCTCTGAACATGGAGTTAGGAGTAAGCCCTAGAAATAACTGGGTCTGTTCCACCTACCCATTCCCCACAAAAATACCTTTAAAAATGCCATTGCATACTCAATAGACTGCCGAGTAATGCAACTATGAAATTGTATCACTTGTCTTGTCTTCCCGTTGCTCATCAATCTGCTCAAGCAGGCGCCAGTAGCGTTCCATTTGTTGGGAATGAGGTCCATTATTGTTACTTCTTTTGGCATATTGAATACACCTCACACCTTAAACCGTTCAAACCATTTGGTTTGAACCAAACGGTTTGAGGTTCTTCATATTCCCCGAAGCAACCAGATGCCATTGGGCTACATTGGCACGTGATAGGGTCAAATGGAAATGGTACTGGCACCCACTCAAGCAAATCGATGAATAACAGGATGTCAAGTGATTAAGTAAATACACCACAGGTAGCTTGCCAGGCTCTGCCATGGAATCATAAAATTAGGAATCAAAAATTATTCTTATGATTCCCATTTTTGCATCTGGAAATCAAACAGCAACATCTCTGAGGAGTGCCTATATTTACCCTAACACTGGTTGTGGAATGTTTTACACCTTCCCAATTTTACCTTTCTAATTCATTCCACATATCCTGTATACATTTGATATGCTAAATTCTTCAGCAACCATGTAAATACAAAAAAATTAGTAATGACATGTTAAAACTCATTTTATTGATTATTTTTATTGCTTTTAAATCATTAATAAAAATTATTTTGGACAGTAGATACATTAAGAGAGGATGGGATTTGAAGAAATGAACCAGAAAACTGTTTTACTAAACTGCCCAAAGATGATACATTCTCTAGACCTAAGGGAGAAACAGCTGTTTTAGCAGCCTTGTGGTACTCCTCCTAAGAAGGCAAGCACAACCTAAGATGGATGGGGTGAAGACATTTCTTTAGGAATTTATAGATGTAAATAGGATTATGAGGAACTACATTCTAATCCTAAAACAACTCTATTAATTTCAAATAGCATATTACTCACATGCCTCTATGATCTTACCCTCTCAGAATAAGAGTCAAGTTCCTACTATGCTCTACCAGGGTCAGGGAAACTTAGATGTTCCTCTAACCTCATCTCTTACTATCTCTTACTTTCTCCTCTGCTCCAACCACCTGTCCCTATTCTCCTCTCCTCCAACCACCTGTCCCTACTCTAGTTCTCAAAAACACTCAGACAGCTCACATCATGACTTTGTACTTCCTATCCCTTCTACCTGGACCACTTTTCCTTCCAGGTCTCTACAAGCCTTCCATGTATATTGAACTATAAGCTTACTAAAAAGGTTCTTCTAAATCTACCATATAAAACTAAATCCTTCATTGATCTTTCATTCTTCATCCTCTTACGATTTGCTCTATATTTACTCTTAGAAGTAATCATTAGCTGATATGATATAGGTTGTCTGTCTCTCCTATTATATTCTCTAGAACTTGATCTGTTTTTGTTGACATTGTACCAAGTACCCCAGATCTGGCATTAAGTTTTGAACTTTGAACAATTTCTAGAACACATTAATTATGCAATACATACATTAGGGATGACTTTTTCTTTATTAAAATATATAGTATACCAAATACATCTAAGTATACACATCTACATATAAGTACCTATACACAAATGCATCTATGTATATTTACCTATATATGTCTAACCATATATCTATATATATAAAATGTATGATGAATTGTTGCTACAGTATAGATTTCACTAATAATCTCACCTCACTAGGGCATCATTGTCACTCTAAATTTAGGTTTCCATCTGGTCTCAGTTCTCTTTTCTCGTTCTATTGGTTTAATGCTCACTGATTAGTTTCTTATTAATTTTCACAGATTCATGAATTTCACCTTTTGTCACAGCAATTATAACTAACTAACATTATCTTCATGACCTTCAGTTGTTTAAAATTTACTCTTTAAAAAACAGAGACCATAGATATTGATGATGAGCTATTTCTTTTGGTCTAGATAGTTTCTTATCTATTTGTTGTTATATAAGCCCAGACATTGATGAAAGACTTCATACTTTAAAAATAGATGATGCCTTACAAAATGCTCACCACACCACAAAGAATTTCGATATCCATTGTAGAGTATATAATATAGAAGTTTTAATTTTCCTCTCAATATATTGGGTTCCTATAAGAAAAGGAAGACTTTACAGATTAATTCTTGCTTAGAAACCTCTCTCTCATTAAATAAAATATGTTAGATGATTGTTTCATGCCTCTGAAATGTGTGGCATATTACTAAATTTACTTGCCTTGTACATAACTGGCCTGAGTTCAATCCCTGGCACTTCAGATGGTATCTGGAGCCCACCAGGATTGATCTCTGAGCACAGAGCCAAGATAAGCCCTGAGCACCGGTAACTGTGCACCCCTTGCCCAAAAAAATGTTCCATAGTAAGCAAGTGGAAGTAAAAGTTGTTGACTTTCTAACTTGTACAGGATCTGCATATAACCTTTCCTGCATGGGTACATGTGAACTTTGTACAGGAGGCTGACAGCACAGGCAATTGCATAGGCCCTGAAAATGTGAACAGAAGGAACCAAAGTGCGAACATGAGCAGGCAGCAGATTGCTGAGACAACAGACATCTTTTCAGCTCTCAGTCAGCCCTTTTAATCACCAAACTCCTCCCTCGATTAACTCTCTCACCCACACAAGTCAGTGGTTCCTTACCATTTTCCCTGACTCCATTTTTTGTTTTTTGTAACTACACTCTTACAGAATTGCCTGGGTGTTTTATAAATCACAGATAGAATCATGATTTTTAGCAACCTTTGATGGTTCTAAACACAGGTAGCATCAATTCTGCTCTCCTTAGCAAAGCAAGTCTTCGTGATCTAATCCCAGGTCACTTATCATTCATTTATCAAGAGAATGCTTTCTATTAGATACTTCCGGTGATCTTTCATTGTGACTCTTTTTGTTACTTTGACCATCAAAAATCCCTTCCCAGTATTGGGCTCCCTCCTCCCTGTGCAAACCACAGTCGACCTAAGTCAAGAGACCTTCCCTGACCCATTCAGTTGAAATGTTCTGCTTCTTAGTCTGTTTTCCCCTCCCCCAGGGTCTACCAGTTCTCTTCTACTTTATATATACCATACATTTTTTTAATCTACCGGTATCTGTCTTCATCTTACAAAATTACCAACTCTCTAAAATTCTTTTTATCTATGTATTTCTCACAGGACTTTTACGAAGTACCAGGCATGATTTCAAATGTTGTAAGCATGCTAATAAGTTTTTAATACCCAGAACAATTCAACAAATTAGATACCTATCCCTATTTTATTGATAAGTAAGGTACAGATATAGTCACTTTAGTTTTCTTGACTATTCACAGAGCTATAAAGTGCTGGAGCTGGTGAGACTGACCTCAGAGGTCATATATACTAAAATACAAACATAGATTGTTGATTATCTAAAGAAAGCATTTAAGCAACTTCAAAGACTAACATGAAATACTATTAAATTGGGTGACAGAAATATTAGAAGGTAAACAGGCTGTAAGAGCTTCCACAAGTTAGGCTGCTTTTTCCAGTTCCACACAGTGAGTTACCGACAGAAACAAAATGAAATCTTGAGTCTCCTGCAGCTGGCCTAGGGATCTTTAAAATTCAATCATGGCTACCATGTGGTTTCAAAGGTTTGATTGGGTGAGGAAAAAAGGAGAAGAGAAATGATTTGAGCTTCATATAACAGTGGAAGTAATGAGGAAATCAAGCAATACAGAACTCAAGACACAGGAAGCAAATCTCATAATAAACACACCTCTGAAGAAGAGTTCCCCTAAACTTTAAAACGCTAAAAGCTAAATCCATGAAAAAAAACTAAAACAGGGAAAATGTAAACTGATAGAATCTATAAAACAAAAATCTTTTAAAACCCTTAGCACGTGCTAGAAACTGCATTTGTACTTGGTCTCATTTCATCCAAATAACTGACCCCGAATTGTTATTAACCTCATTTTACAGAGCATGGAACAGACTCTGAGGGTCTAGGTCACTTTCCTAACGTCACCGAGTGAGGAAATAACACTGGGATGCTTATTCCAAATCAGTGAATTTTTCAGATACTGAAGTGCATTCCTAGAAGCCTGTGAGCCCATTTTGGAGTTCAGCGCTCTCATATATATTATATACTTGTTTATTTTTCAGAAGAATTCGAATATATTTTCATCTTTTACTAGGTCCCCAAAACATCATTGTGTGTCTCCATACAGCAGTTCCTTTTAAAATGGTTGTAAAGAGGTGATTATCATGCAAGAATTCTTTTCGAGAGACAAATATGGCTAGTGTTGCTGATAAAGGGTCTCTTAAATACTGTTTCCTAAGTTTTTTTCCTTCTGCTTTTGTAGTTTTTCCACCTTTTCTTTCTTCCAAACAGAGCAGATGTTATTTCTTATAGCTGTATGCTTTCATCAACCCACCACTGGCTGGGAAATATATAAAGGGCATCCTTAGAATTTGGTTGAAAAAAATCAGGACTATTAAAATTTGAGTGACAGGTAATGCACAAAAAAATTTCCTAAACAGAAGTAAGCTACACCTTTCCTTTTGCTGACCAAACCCTTTCTTTAGCTGAATTCCTGATCATTTAAATACAATGGGGGAGAGAGGTTGGAGGTGACCCTAATGATGTGATCGGTTTTCAGGATGAATTTTAAAAGGCAAGGCAATATTATATAGTAAAAAATATAGTAGAGCATTTAACAAGATCTGGATGTAAAAATTCAAAGGTACCTTTAATCTCTATTAGATATTTAGAGAGGTAATAATAATGAGATGTAAGAACCTCAACTTTTACCTGGAAATACCTTTTAGAACTTTTTCCACTGCTTTTTGATGATAGACTTTGGACAAGTTACTTAATTATGTCAGTGCCTCCATTTAAAAAAGTTTTTTTTATCTTCAATTGGGGATAATGATAGGACCTATTTCATAAAGTATGTAAAGTGCCTGACATATAATATCTTTAAAATCCCATAAAACAAAATTGAGGTCATATTTTTATCACTTGAACTTAAAACACATTCAGTCTCAAAGTGATTTACATGGTTCATAATGTATAACTCACAATTACACAGCATAAATATTAAAATTAAGGGCTTAGGGCCAGAGGGAGAACAGTGGATAAGGTATTTGCCTTGCATGTGGCTGACCTGGGTTGGATCCCTGGCATCTCATATCACCCTCCAGCCATGATCCCTGAGCACAAAGCCAGAAACCCTAACTACTGTTGACTGTGGACCAAAGAACAGAACAAAGTTTAAGTTTATGTTGTAATCTTAGCAATTCTGAAGCTAGTAATATTTCGAGAGAGAGATATGGGGCATAGCTGCTACTGGCTCTCACTGCCCAGCGGCTCATGAAGCGCCCAGGAGGGATGGCAGGTTCTAGCCCTGGCCCGCCACCCCAGCAGAGTTTCACAATAAGCCAGATGACCCCCCCATTCCATGAGGACCTCTATTTTCCACATCTGGACTTCCCCCTCGTCAGAACTCCACCCAGCAGATCAGCCTATCACAGCCCGGCTCTTGCGGCTGCTTTGCGGCCGCAGGGTTCATCAATAAATGCTGGATTTAGAAATGACTACAAGAATAGCGCAGAGATGAATAAAGAAGTACAGATAGTGTTTCTGCTATGTGTTTTTCGGTCTCTATGGACATGGAGTCTATCATGCTGAGTGAAATTAGTCAGAAGGAAAAGGACAGATATAGAATGACTGCATTCATTAATAGGATATAGATACCAGTGTTTTAATAAATATGGGAAATTGTAATGGCAGATTAAAACTCACCACTGAATATACACAAAGAGACTTAAGTGATTAACTCTAACTATCTGCAGGGCTAGCCACAATGTGTAAAATAAGAGGGAGAGAGATGCAGAGACAGAGAGAGAGATAGAGAGAGAAAGAGAGGAAACTGGGGTACCTGCTATTAAGGCGGGTGGGGGATGGGAGGGGAGGGGGGGGGGGTACATTGGTGGTGGAAATGGGGCACTGGTGGAGGGATGGGTGCTGGAATACTGTATTACCAAGAACCAATTATGAACACCTTTGTAATTGTATGTTTCACGGTGGTATAATAAAAAAATTAAAAAAAAAAAAGAAAGAAATGACTACAAGAGTATGCTACCCGCACGTCAGAGTCTGACAAGCTACCCGTGTCGTATTTGATATGCCAGATACCAGTAACAATTATAGACCTCATTCCCATGACCTGAAGGAATGGTTTGAGGCTCTTTATGTTCCTGGAGCAAGCAGGTGCCCTTGGGCTCTACTTGCATGAGACAGGACATATGGAGATGTTACTGGTGCCCGCTCGAGCAAATCGATGATGAACGGGAAGACAGTAATATTTCACTTTCAGAGCCTTTATTATGAATTTACCAACCATGTAATCCAGATGGCTTAAATTTAAACATCTATCAGATGGATGAATCAAATGAAATGTAAACATTTAGACGTAACATTAATATGTAAAGAGGATGGGTTTATAAATTAAAATACATAAATATACATATATGCATATGCATATAAACACATGCATTTAGATTTTCTGAAATTTTTCTTGTTTTCAGGTCGTGACTAACAGTGCTGAGAGTGTGGTCCTGGAGGTTGAGCCAGGGCCTTAACCATGTGCTCTCCCCCTAGGCCACATTCTCACCCTAAGTTATACTGATACTATAAGTGTGTCTTAGTTATTTCTGAACTGGTTTCTCTGAAGTTTAAATATCCTCTTAATTTACCATAATCTACCATAATCTATTTATTTATTAGCTTAATTTCAGTTACGTGTAAAACTTTGCATCAATAAAACTCTATTCTTACCTTCCTTTATTTTTTATTATCATGTTTGTTGCATCTTGTATGTTACTAATGCAATTGTTACTATTATTGTCACGTATATCATTTGTCTATTAAAAACAGAAAAAAAGGAAAGTATGTATTTGTATATATGTATTTAACTGAATTTCATAGAAACTATTTTAGTTATCCTATTTGGTTCTCTTTATTTTACCAGAGAGATTTGCATCAGCTTTTTATTTTCTTACTCTAATAAACTTGACATTAAAATAATCCACCTCTGAAATGTGTTCATTAAATGTAATGCATTTCTATATGTTGATAACAAGCTTACATACATGATTTTTATGGGATTTTTTTTTTTAAATCAAGTAAGCAGTGAAAGGAAGGGCCATGAAGATAGTGTCTGAGGTGAAAGACATGTCTGACATGTGCGGGGTTCCTATTCAAACACGGAATCTCAGGGGATCCCCAAATGCTGCATTATTGTCACCCTGATGTCCCCCGCATCAGTGCCCCTGAGCATCTAACTGAACACTGGGACATGACCAGAGTTGCCCAAAAAGAAAAACAGAGAAATAGAGAAGAAAGATGGTTTATGCAATTATGCAATTATTTTATTGTCTTTTATAATGACCTGAAACATTTCACAGGTTACTTATAAATGTGTTATATATACACACCAATCCTACCACCAGTTGGAATTTTCCTTCCAGCAAGGTCCCCGAGTCCCCTCTTACCCCCTAGTCTGTCCCCTTTGTAGGCACATTTTCAAGTTTGGTTATTGTTTGGATTTCATGCTTACACTGTTGGCCCTATGTTTATGTAAATACCTATATCACACCTTTAAATCACGGATATGCCAAAGGCCCTTGACTTCTACCCTGCTATCTTCCATCCACCTCTTCTTACTCCCCCACTTGAAATATTCCTTGATTGTCCTCATTTTTTAATATAGAGTCTAGCATAAATATGAATATCATCCAGTATTTATTCTTTTTCTGATTTAGTTCATTTCACATGGTATCATTCAGTTCCATCAAAATTGTATCTAATTGTATGAGTTCATCATTTTTTGTAGTTGCATAGAATTCCATTGTGTGCATATACCTGCCCCCCTTCACTGCACAATCATCTGTTGATCATTGGAAAACTGTGTTGATTCCAAATCCCATTTATTGAACTAAATGTTGCAACAAATTACGATGCACATAAGTTCTTTCAAACAACTTTAGATCTCTGACACCATATATGGTAATACTGAACCTCCAAGAGTGATTCCAAGCACAGGGCCACAAGTAAGACTAGATTTGATATCACTGTATCACACTGTCTTCCTGTTCATCATCGATTTGCTCGAGCGGGCACCAGTAACATCTCCATATGTCCTGTCTCATGCAAGTAGAGCCCAAGGGCACCTGCTTGCTCCAGGAACATAAAGAGCCTCAAACCATTCCATCAAGTCATGGGAATGAGGTCTATAATTGTTACTGGTATTTGGCATATCAAATACGACACGGGTAGCTTGCCAGGCTCTGCCGTGCGGGTAACATACTCTTGATAGTTTTAAAGATAACTTAGTTTATTTTGGAGGATAACCTGCTCATAGAAAATGGGATATTATGTTTAGGGATGGGATTTTTTTTTGGTTTTATTTTTGGTGACTGGAGATACTGAAAAAAAAACTTGCCATATAAATTAGTGGTAGCGGCATTCACAGGAATAAAATGAATATATCAAATCTCTCTTGCACTCACAGGCCCTGCCGAGAGATTTGATATATTCATTTTATTCCTGGGAATGCCACTACCACTAATTTCTATGGCAAGTTTTTTTTCAGTATCTCCAGTCACCAAAAAATAAACCAAAAAAAATCCCATCCCTAAACATAATATCCCATTTTCTATGAGCAGGTTATCCTCCAAAATAAACTAAGTTATCTTTAAAACTATCAAAACCCCTATCAAATTCCTGAAACTTGGACCCCTCCTCCAACAAAAGAGAATAAAGATAGAAAAAAATTCTTAGAAATGAAGGATTCATCTTTCACACAATTCCTGGAAAAAAATTTCATCCCTACTGTTGCACAGAGCTCACTGTATCCTATGATCATTTGGTCATATTTTTGGGAAGCAAAACAAAGAGTACTACAAAGGGAATGCAGGTTTTCTTAATCAGAAAAACACACAGTACACAGCTACTATGGGCTCTCATAAATCTCATACAAATGGCAACAGACACCAGACATTGAATTTAAAGGTAGAAGTGAATTCTGGAAAAGAGGTTTATGCTGGTAAGGTCTTTTATAATGGAAATCTATCTCAAAAGTCATCTGCATATGTGCCTCAAGGAGAATAGTTAGTAGAAATTATGCATTTATTGACTTCACTGTTGCACTTAGATTTGGCCCCAACCATAATATTTTAATTGTTTTAATTAGTATACATGACGCACATTATTATGCTCTTTTAATTAATTGAAATGCCAGTATAAGCTGGTAAATAAATAACTATATTATCTTTTACTGAGTGGAATTTTGTTATTTGATCATAATTTTATGGAATGTTTTCATGCCTACATATAGATAAAGTTTTATCTTGAAGTGTTATATAGTTTGTCTTAAAGGTGTTGATAGTTTTACATATTTCCTAATTTATTTGTGCTGCTCCATGATGAAATGGAATAATTTTTTTGTTATTTTTGTTATTTAAACTACCTGAGCAGTCATTTTGAAACCAGTAGTTGACAAATCATCTCCAATTCAACGTGATAATCAGGGAAGCTTGGAAGTCCTAAAAGATCAGCTAAAATCCTTTAAACCTGATAAGTGAGTATGATAAAGTTTCAGTACCCAAGTCAATATTAAACTATTAACAATTATTAAAAATTAAAATTCTAATAATATTTCCAAAATTTTTCTATTTCTATAAATAAGTAATGAATAATTTCAAGTGAAACCAAAAAAATCCATTAAATTGCACTGAAAAGACAAAACACTCATAAAAAATTTAGCATAATTACAAAAATTGTCACTCAAAAAGTGAACAATTGTTGAAAAAAAATTAAAGAAGGACTAAATAAATGGAAATCTCCTGTGCTCATAAATTGGATGATAATATTGCCATACTTTCCAAATTGATCTACATTTTCAATGAAATTCCCATTAAAATGTATATTGATCATTTTGAAGAAATCAGTAAGATTGTTGCAAAAGTTATATAAAAATACAAAGAACTGCCAAAGCAATTTTGAAAAAAGACAAAAGTTGACGCATACAAACATTCTGATTTCAAAACCTATTACAAAGCTAAGGTAATAAAGAGAGCAGATTATAAATATAGATACATAGGTTAAAACCAAGAGTGCAGGAACAAATCCTTACATTTTTGGTCAATTGATTTCTGAAACGGACGTCAAGATTATAGTGGAAAAAGCTTTAGTATTTAAACAGCTGAGTTTCTACATACAAGAGAATACAAAAAAAAACTATAAATACGTACAAACTAAAAATAAATTATTAATCTATAAGTAAAAGATAAAACTAGATATTGAGGATGTTATTCTGTGTAGAACAATCGTTTTTCATGAACTTGGGTTTGATCCCCAGCATCAAAAAGAAAAAAAGATGCAAAATGATCTCTCTAATATGTACAATCTCAAGTTATACTGAAAGGTAGCAACAAAGGGTCAAAACAACATAACAGGAGACCTGATCCCAGCAACCAGCTGGTGACAAGGAAGAGGGGATGGATGGGTATACTGAAAATAGAAGGACATGGGGCTTGAACGGGGAAGGTAAATAAACTGGTGATGGGTGTGGAATAGGAATTACATGCATGGGAAACCCCAATAACAGTATTGTCAATCACAGAACCTCAATTAAAAATCTGAAGCTAAAGCTATGAATGCTTTAGAGAAAATCAGTAGTAAATCTTCATGATTTTGTGGTAGACAAATATTTCACAGGTAAAACACCAAAATCACAAGTGACAAATTACAAATAAAATATAAAATTTATCTAAGTATCTAAATAGAATATCCCATTTATGCTAATTATGTATCCTCTTGTTTTTACAAAAAGAATTTAGAGTTATTTGGCAATTATAGGATCACTATAAGATAGCATGAAAGTAGATAGGAAAACAGAAGAAATGCACTCCTAATATATAAACAAAGCCAAGAAATGAGAGAACTGAATTTTGAAACCATGGCACCCTTGGAAGCTGTTACTGTAAGCTAAAATTTCATTCTATTATAATCTAAGTCTTTGGGTAACTATTGGTACTGGCAGAGATACATTTATTTCACAAAAGTTCATTTTCCATCCTTTAAGATCACTTAATCCATACTCTTTCAAACACCTTTATTAAAGCAAAATTGATATACTGAAGCTACATTTATATAATGCATATTTTTTTTGTTTGTAGCACGATCCAGCTGTACTCAGTTCTTACTCCTGCCTCTGTGCTCAACAATTACTCCTGATATTTTCCAGGGACCTTGTATTGAACCTGTAGTCTGCCATGTGCAAGGAAATCACTTAAACCCCTAAATGCCTATACTCAGTGGTCCATAATGTAGTCAGTGTGATGCACGTTGACATTTGCATATACCAGTGAAACCATCACCATATTCAAGAAGATAGATATATTGTTCAAATGCATTTCTCTGTTCATATGTGGTTAAAAATGTTTAATCTAAGTTGCTCTCTTTATACATTTTAAGCATACAAGGCAATATTTTTAACAGAGGTATTGTTCAGCCCTGAAATATACACAATTCATCTTACTCAACTGAAGCTTCGTCACAGTGAACAACTCCCCTTTCCTCTCCATGCAGTTCCTGGTAACCTTTATTCTGTGCTTCTTTGCATTTGTCAATCAGTTACCATATAAAAGTGAGATAACTCAGAATAGTTTTCTTGACTAGCATAATGCATTTCACATAGTGCCTTCCAGATCCTTCCTTGTTATCACAATAACATAAATTCATTCTTTTGAGAATCTACATAATAATCCTTTGCATATAGACAGATGAAACATGAAGAGATAGACATATGCAATGTATTTATACAGTATCTTATGCATATATATAAGATGTACATGTTCTTAAGTAATATATATACAACTTACATATATGAAAGGATATATTTCAATATATATATTGATTGTCTTCTATAAAGACAATCAATCCTGAAAATATACTAACCCATAAGATCATTCTTCCTGGATTTACTAGATGTATGTGCTTAGAAAGTGACTAACATCTTTGAGTCGATCCACCTATAAACTTTGTACATTAAACTTCACATGAAGGGCTTTCCCAGCATGCCTGAGATGCCTGCAGTGTCTCTTATACCTCCCACAGTCTACAGCAAAACGTCAATAGTTCCTCTCTAGGTTAAATTTAAAGGCTATGAAAGTAGATCAAAAATGCCTCCATTTTTATTTTTTTTTTATTATACCACCGTGAAACATACAATTACAAAGGTGTTCATAATTGTTTCTTGGTAATACAGTATTCCAGCACCCATCCCTCCACCAGTGCCCCATTTCCACCACCAATGCACCCCTCCCCTCCTGTCCCCCCAGGCCGCCTTAATAGCAGGTACCCCAGTTTCCTCTCTTTCTCTCTCTATCTCTCTCTCTGTCTCTGCATCTCTCTCCCTCTTATTTTACACATTGTGGCTAGCCCTGCAGATATTTAGAGTTTATCACTTAAGTCTCTTTGTGTATATTCAATGGTGAGTTTTAATCTGCCATTACCATTTCCCATATTTATTAAAACACTGGTATCTATTTATATCCTATTAATGAATGCAGTCATTCTATATCTGTCCTTTTCCTTCTGACTAATTTCACTCAGCATGATAGACTCCATGTCCATCCATTTGCAGGTAAATTTCATAATTTCATCTTTTCTGACAGCCGCATAGTATTCCATAGTGTACATGAACCACAGTTTCTTTAGCCAGTCCTCTGTTCTCGGGCATTTAGGTTGTTTCCAGATTCTAGCTATAGTGAATAGCGCAGAGATGAATAAAGAAGTACAGATAGTGTTTCTGCTATGTGTTTTTCAGTCTCTCGGTATATTCCCAGGAGTGCTATTGCTGGATCAAATGGGAGCTCAATATCTAGCTTTCGGAGGAATGCCCATATTGTTTTCCAAAAGGGCTGGACCAGTCGGCACTCCCACTAGCAGTGGATGAGAGTCCCTTTTTCCCACATCCACGCCAGCACCGGTTGTTCTTGCTGTTTTGGATGTGTGCCAGTCTCTGTGGGGTGAGATGGTACCTCATTGTTGTTTTGATTTGCATGTCCCTGATGATTAAAGATGAAGAGCACTTTTTCATATGCCTTTTGGCCATTCGAATTTCTTCTTTTTGGAAGCTTCTGTTCATTTCTTCTCCCCATTTTTTGATGGGGTTGGCTGTTTTTTTCTTGTGAAGGGCTACCAGTGCCTGATAAGTTCTGGATATTAACCCCTTGTCAGATGGGTATTGGGTGAATATCCTTTCCCACTCTGTGGATTGTCTTTGTATCTTGGTCACCATTTCTTTTGAGGTGCAGAAGCTTTTCAATTTTATATAATCCCATTTGTTTATCATTGCTTCCATTTGCTTGGTCAGTGGTGTGTCGTCTTTAAAGATACTTTTCGTTTCGATGTTGTAGAGCCGTTTCTCCTATGTTTTCTTCGATGTACCTTATAGATTCATGTCTGGTATCGAGATCTAGAATTCATTTTGATCTGACTTTTGTGCATGGCGTTAGAAGGAGGTCTAAGTTCATTTTTTACACGTAGCTGCCCAGTTTTCCCAGCACCATTTGTTGAAGAGGCTTTCTTTGCTCCACTTAATATTTTTTTGCTCCTTTATCGAAGATTAAGTGGTTGTATATTTGTGAGTGCGTTTCAGGATACTCAGTTCTATTCCATAGGTCTACGGGTCTGTCTCTATACCAATACCACACTGTCTTAATTACAACTGCTCTGTAGTAGAGCTTGAGGTTGGGGAAAGTGATACCTCCCATCTTCTTTTTCCCAAGGATTGCTTTAGCTATTCGTGGGTTTTATTATTCCATACAAATTTCAGGAGTGTTTGTTCAATTTCTTTGAAGAACATCATGGGTATCTTTATAGGGACCGCATTGAATCTGTATAAAGCTCTAGGGAGTATTACCATTTTGATAATGTTAATCCTTCCAATCCATGAGCAGGGAATGTGTCTCCATTTCCTCAGGTCTTCTTTTATTTCCTGAAGTAACGTTTTGTAGTTTTCTTTGTAGAGATCCTTTACATTCTTTGTCAGACTGATTCCTAAGTATTTGACTTTCTGCAGTGCAATTGTGAATGGGATAGTTTCTTTAATGTCCCTTTCTTCTTTTCGCTGTTTGCATATAGGATCATATCAATAGATGCAGAGAAGGCATTTGACAAGATTCAACACCCGTTCATGATGAAAGCTCTCCGTAAAATGGGGATTGAAGGAACCTTCCTCAAGATTATCCAGGCCATCTACTACAAGCCCACAGCGAGCATCATTCTCAATGGGGAAAAACTGAAAGCCTTCCCCTTAAGATCAGGGACAAGACAAGGCTGCCCGCTCTCACCACTTCTATTCAATATAGTACTGGAAGTACTTGCCATAGCAATCAGGGAAGAAAAAGACATAAGGGCATCCAGATAGGAAGGGAAGAAGCCTAGTTATCACTATTTGCAGATGACATGATATTATACCTGGAAAACCCAAAACTCTCTACCAAGAGGCTCCTAGAAATAATACATTCTTATAGTAGAGTAGCATTTTTATTTCTTTTGTCATTTATCCTCAAAACACAAAAAGCTATTGTGTAAAAATATATGCTTATCTATGTTCATTGGTGCACTTAGTCCAAAGGTCAAATATCCAAATACAAATGAATGGATCAAGAAGTTGTGTTGTATATACACTGTTGAATAGTAAGGAGGTGTAGGACAGAAAAATATCATGCAATGTGCATTAGTATGAATCACCTAGAGAATATGATGCTGAGTGAACACAGAGAAAGGGATAGACACAGAATGATCTCTCATATGTGGGACTTAAAGATACACAGTAAGATAGTAACAAAAGTTCATAGGTAACATAATGGAAGAACTGATCTACACAATTGATTTGGTGGGGGTGGCATAAAGTGGTTGAAAGGGAAGGATATTGGACCCCTGGGAGAGGGAGTGGGTACACTGGTATGAGTGTGCATTTGGAATTATGTGCATCAGAAACATCAAGAACATTGTAAACCACAGAACCTCAATCAATAAAAAATTAATCCCAAATGAAAATTGAACAAATGCTACAGCAAAAAATCTTAATTCTAATTACTGTTATTTGTTTGTATGACACTTTTATTTATAAGGGTTGAGTGACAGTAAGCAACAGATAATACCAATACAATCCAATTTTGCAATATCTAAATGGTAAGCTTTGTACTGGTGAAATGCGGAGAAGAGCATCAAGAAAATATTCTTTGTGCTTCAGTTTCCTTATCTGTAAAATGGGCATAACAATAATTAACCTATCTTCCAAATAACATTTTTATAAAAATCATATTAGTCATAAGTGCAAATATTTAGAAAACAAAGATATTGTCCTCTTCTTTTTATCATTACATTCAATAATAAACTGATCTTAAAACAATTCAGAATTACGTTCATATACACACACCCCACTCCACTGAGCTCTCCCCTAACTCGCCAAAAAACTATGTCCTCCACTCGTAATTAAATGAAGATTTTGTTTCTTCTTTAGGAGAGTATCCCTATGCTAAGTCAAGAGCAATATTTCATATACATCTTCCTATTAGCATTTCTAAAATCTTCAAAGTTAGAACTAGGGAATTTATTGCAGCTTTAGGCAATGCTGTTGGTGCCCCCACAGCAATAATTGATGCTCTGGAAGCACACATAGAAAAATCATCTGAATTCTTTCAAGCTGTTTCTCTTTAAATTTATGAAATATTGATAGAGAAATATAAATAGGGATTAATGCTGTTTTAGTAAAGATTCGGTCTAGTAAAGACAGAGCATAATTTATTTTCAGCCTGCGGGATTAACACTGAATTTGCCACCGACTCTGCATTAATAGCTAGAGATATGTTTTATGGATCTCTGTTCTCCAGGTTCTTCAGGCAGGAATGAACCATATGCACTTAAGACATGTCTGCAGAGGATGTTTCTTAAAAACCTTAACTCTAGTAGAGTTTTTCTGACTACAAATCATGGTCCAAATCCCTACTCTGCAAAATTTCTGTATTTTCAAATGCCTGCCTGCATCAGTCAGGAACTGCCATCAGTTATATCTTAGTATATCAAAATGCCAATAATTCTTCTCAAAAACTATAAAAGGTAATTATTATTTACTAATAAAATAAAATAGATGATGGTCATGATTGTCAGAGCTGTCCAGGTGTCGGGCTCTCTGGGGTCCCCAACAGTATTAGGGTCCATTGGGTTCCTTGGCCATGTTAGAAGCCAACAGCTCTTCCCTTCAGCCAGTGGATGCAGAAGTATGATAAGCAGTTCTTTAAAATGCTCCAGTTTCAATTTTCCACACACCAGCAGGAAGAAAAGAGAAATAGAAAGTTAGAGAGAGAGAAAGAAAGACGAGCAGGGCAGGGCATGGCAGAGCAGAGCACAGTCTGCCCCCTAAAAAAGTACCAGAGTTAATACAGTTTACAAAGGATAGGGGCAGGACTTCACACAGCTGAGGGCAAAAGGCAAAAGGCATTTTTACAGCTGAAGGCAAAAAGTAAAAGTTTTTTTGTGCTGAAAACAAGGAAGTGAGAAAGGTCTCCTTTCACCAGATGCAAAATCCATCAGGCTCTGCCCCAGCTCTTTGAGGCCAGTGTGGAATTGTTTTCTCTCATCTTGAGTTAACAAACAATTATTTCAATGATATTTCTAGCCATTTTTATAAAGACATTGTAAGAGAGACAGACATTTACCTGCACCTGGGAGAAGGGTGACCTTTCCTGGGAATATCACACCATATAGTCTATACTGCATTCCTCTCACCATATTGACGACTCAATCTCTTCTGAGTCCTATCAATTTCTTTAGGTAAACAGTTCATTCTGTCACCCTGATCCCATAGCTTTAGGTCAGGCTTGCTTCAATATCTTGCACTCAGGAGCAGAACATCCAGCTATTCCATGTAGAAGCCAGGGTGGTCTTTCTACCAGTTCCATCCAGTCCCACGGTGGGGCACTCCCTTTTTGGGGTGCGAGTGATTGGAATCAATCTAAAGGAAATCGAGGTATTTAGTGAAGAAATATGGTTGAAATCCAGGAGTAACTAATTAGTCTTAATTGTCTTACTGTATCTATACAAAAGGGCATAGCTCCAATACATAAGCATTCACAGGGCATAAGGCAAAGAGAAAAGCAACCTCCCAGCAAGACACTGCATCTGGCCAGGAAATCCAACACCCATGAGTAGGAGAGAGAGGGCTGCAAACAAAAAGGAAAACAACACTGATCGCTAATGTTCTTGGTTTTACCTCCAAGAGGATGCTAGAAGAACTAGAACTCTAAACATCATAGCTTTATTCCAGGCAGGGAAAAAAGGAGATATAAAATAGATACAGAAGCACTGTCCATTGACACAGAAAAGCAAGGATTTCCTCAGAAACTTCCAGTAAGACTTTCACTTTATGTCTCATTAACTAGAAATACGTTACGTGGACATCCATAGCTTCAAGAAATTTGATTTTGCAACTTCTACAGAATGTAGAGTGGGGGAAAAGGAGGTTAAAATGAGACTGGGAGAATTAACACATTGTCTGACTTCAAACTCTCAATTAATATTTGACAAATAAATGATATCATCAGAATTTATTCTTGCCCCAGTGGAAAATGATAGAGGGTCAGAGATTTTTAACTTCTAGGAATACCATTGTCAAATACAAATTACGGTTCCCAAATGAAGCTATAATTAGAGGGTGTTTATTAACATAAATAACCATCCTGACAGAAAACTTTATTAAGTTGTTAGATTGGATGGATGGATGGATGGATGGATGGATGGATGGATGGATGGATGGATGGATGGATGGAGGGAGGGAGGGAGGGAGGGAGGGAGAGAGGGACAGACGGACGGATGGATGGACAGACGAATGAATATGTGGATGGGCAGACAGGATAAGTAGATAGGTCAATAGATCTTTTGATAAAAAAGATAGATACAACTACATGTACATAATAAAGAACACATATATTCCTTACTAAATAATAATGAAATATTTTTCATTTGTCAGTTTTCTCCTAAGACTACTTATTCTCTACTGTCTGCCAAAACACAAACATATATACACCAAATATATATTGTGTTGAGAGTGAAAAAAAGGAGCAAAACAGGCCAAGTTAAAGATACCTAGCACACTCAAAACCTTGTGCATGAGTCTGTACATTAGAAAAACTATACAGGGACCAAGAGGCTCCTAGAAATAATACATTCCTATAGTAGAGTGGCAGGGCACAAATCAATACCCAAAAGTCAATGGCCTTCTGTTGGAGGACAGATTTAGCTAATCTGGGAGCTTTGTTGTTTTGTCCACACCCAGCTTAATCTTATTTAAGTCAAGGTTCATTCTAATGAGACCTCTCTTCTATGTAAACACTGCTAGAGGGTGTGGGCAGTTACAGAAGTCACCTTGATTGAATAACTTCTGACTTATACATCTACTAAGACTTCTATGTTTTCTAGATTGGGCACAGCTCCTCTTTATACCCACTGCACTCAGCGTGGGACAGTTAGAATTTACCAGAAGACCACCACCCTGGCTACGTTGAGACTATAGGAAGACTATAGGAAGGATCATACTAGATTGCTCTAAGCCGGCGAGAGTGACCCTTTCAGTACACGAGAACAAGATACTCAGAATTACCCTGGTGCAGATAATAATAAGAAGGACCTTCGGGTACCATCTAGATTACATGAAGCTCATGAAGTTAAGATGTATTACTTTATATCAGCCCCTCTCTCTCCAGTGTTTTTCATAAGAGATAATCTCCTTAGTCCTTGGCATAACCTTTTTTTATACCTGCAATAAGGTGTGGCACTACACTCTGTTTAGGGTTCTTTGTTGACATGACAACCTCCCTATTAGATTCCTTTGGTATATATAAGGGGCTGACTTGAGGCCCTTTCACCTTTTACCTTTTTGGCTCCTGTGGCTTTTTGGCTCCTCGGCCTTTTGCTTTTTAGCTTTTGGCTTTTGGCTCATTGGCCTTTTGCTCCTCCTTCTGGGTAGAACTCAGCTTGGCTGAGATCCTCTCTCTCTTTGGTGGGAGACTTAGGCTCTTTTGTATGGTCTAAGTTCGGACCAGAGCTAGAGTTTGTTCATTATATTGGATTGCTGTGGAAGAGCTTTTGTACTATTAAAAGCCATTTTTGGAACTGCACTGGATTCGTGAGTTTTCATCTGTTCTCCTGGCGTCCTCGGAGGTAGAAGACAACCTCTATCCCGACACTGTCGGGGACCCCGGCGGCGTTCCCCAACAGCCTTCCTATATGCAAACAGCGAAAGAGAAGAAAGAGACATTAAAGAAACTATCCCATTCACAATTGCGCCTCAGAAAATCAAATACCTAGGAATCAGTTTGACAAAGAATGTAAAGGCTCTCTACAAAGAAAACTACAAAAACGTTACTTCAGGAAATAAAAGAAGACCTGTGGAAATGAAGACACATTCCCTGCTCATGGATTGGAAGGATTAACATTATCAAAATGGTAATACTCCCTAGAGCTTTATACAGATTCAATGTGGTCTTTATAAAGATACCCATGATGTTCTTCAAAAGAAATTGAACAAACACTCCTGAAATTTGTATGGAATAATAAACCCCCATGAGTAGCTAAAGCAATCCTTGGGAAAAAGAAGATGGGCTCTTTACTTTCCCCAATCTCAAGCTCCACTACAGAGCAGTTGTAATTAAGACAGTGTGGTATTGGTATAGAGACAGACCTGTAGACCTATGGAATAGAACTGAGTATCCTGAAACACATTCTCAAATATACAACCACTTAATCTTCGATAAAGGAGCAAAAAATATTAAGTGGAGCAAAGAAAGCCTCTTCAACAAATGGTGCTGGGAAAACTGGGCAGCTACATGTAAAAAAATGAACTTAGACCTCCTTCTAATGCCATGCACAAAAGTCAGATCAAAATGGATTATAGATCTTAACATCAGACATGAATCTATAAGGTACATCGAAGAAAACATAGGAGAACAGTTCTACGACATCGAAACTAAAAGTATCTTTAAAGACACACCACTGACTAAGCAAATGGAAGCAATGATAAACAAATGGGATTATATAAAATTGAAAGCTTTTGCACCTCAAAAGAAACGGTGACCAAGATACAAAGACAATCCACAGAGTGGGAAAGGATATTCACCCAATACCCATCTGACAAGGGGTTAATATCCAGGGTATATCAGGCACTGGTAGCCCTTCACAAGAAAAAAACAGCCAACCCCATCAAAAAAATGGGGAGAAGAAATGAACAGAAGCTTCCAAAAAAGAAAAATTCGAATAGCCAAAAAGGCATATGAAAAAGTGCTCTTCATCTTTAATCATCAGGGAGATGCAAATCAAAACAACAATGAGGCACCATCTCACCCCCACAGAGACTGGCACACATCCAAAACAGCAAGAACAACCGGTGCTGGCGTGGGTGTGGGGGAAAAGGGACTCTCATCCACTGTTGGTGGGAGTGCCGACTGGTCCAGCCATTTTGGAAAACAATATGGGCATTCCTCCGAAAGCTAGATATTGAGCTCCCATTTGATCCAGCAATAGCACTCCTGGGAATATACCCGAGAGACCGAAAAACACATAGCAGAAACACGATTTGTACTTCTTTATTCATCCCTGCGCTATTCACTATAGCTAAAATCTGGAAACAACTAAATGCCCGAGAACAGAGGACTGGCTAAAGAAACTGTGGTTCATCTACACTATGGAATACTATGCGGCTGTCAGAAAAGATGAAATTATGAAATTTACCTGCAAATGAATGGACATGGAGACTATCATGCTGAGTGAAATTAGTCAGAAGGAAAAGGACAGATATAGAATGACTGCATTCATTAATAGGATATAAATAGATACCAGTCTTTTACTAAGTGTGGGAAATGGTAATGGCAGATTAAAACTCACCATTCAATATACACAAAGAGACTTAAGTGATAAACTCTAAATATCTGCCTGGCTAGCCACAATGTGTAAAAGAAGAGGGAGAGATATGCAGAGAGAGAGAGACAGAGAGAGAGAGGGAGAAACTGGGGTACCTGCTATTGAGGCAGCCTGGGGGGTGGGCGGGAGGGAGTGGGGAAATAGAGCACTGGTGAAGGGATGGGTGCTGGAATATGGTATTACCAAGAACCAATTATGAACACCTATGTCATTGTACATCTCACGGTGGTATATTAAAAAAATTAAAAAAAAAGAAAAACTATACAGGGAATATGTTTATAAATTGAAAATTTCTGCCCCAGAAAGTGAAGAACACTTTGCATCCACATCATAAGAAGGTAGCACTCTCCCCACTTCCCTAGCACCAAGCCTCCATGTGGCTTTTATAACCTATTATCTCTTTGACCTGTTCCTACTCACTCAACCTCACTGCAAGGGAAGTAAATGAGTAAGAGTTTGGACAGGGATGTATTCAAGGACTGGGCAAAATACAGACAGAATTTTGGAGGTTGGTCATGCTATTTCCACCTTAGAATCAAAAACGAAGGAAAAAAGAAAACTTTCATTGTCACTCTATCACCAGCTCCGCCTGTGAATACAGTCAAGCCTTCTCTGACCTCTGTCAGTGACTCGAGTTTCGAGTCTCAAACATTGCTCTCGTGTTTGAGCTACACAGTCCCAAGTCTTTAAAAAGTATATGCACATAAATAAACATTCATATATGCATGCATGCACACATATGTAGACAAGCATGCATATTTACATCTATATGTGCATAGTACATAATCCATTTCTCACATATCACATGTGTATATACAGTAATACTGTACATACATGTACATGATTTTTAATAATCAAATAGAAGCTAAAGGTTTTTAATAGCAAACAAGCATCTTCTCTACCTTTACACCTACCATTCACGTTCCTACTTCTTACATCCACTTTTAACTGCTTTATTAAGTAGTTGCTTGAGTGTTTCAGTCACAGGATAGGAACTGAACCATTACCATCATAACTCCCAATCTTTCATGCCTAGAACAGTCTTATTTCTCTGGTCCTCCAGTGTGCAGAGGCAAGCCATTAGCCTCTCTGTAACCGCGAGATCAAATCCTCTAAATAAACACATTAGTAAGTGAAGTCGGTAAATATATATCTGTATATTTAAAGATATATATAAACATATATCTTATTGATTGCATTTCTATGAAAACTGTCTACCACACATTCTGGAGTCTGAGATTATTAGCAAATATGACCGTGGTGCAGTGCTAACAAACTAGGTTAGCATTTGTGTATTCAATCAGGTAATACACTATAGCAAAAAAGGTCTTGAACGGGCTCCTTTTGGGGTTTTTCTATTTCCTGATGGCTTCAGTTTTCAATAAAAAATGATCATCATCACAAGACTACACAGACCTAAAAGAGGTGGGGGAACTCTAGATGCTCTGTTCATTCAACAACCTTCAAGTGGGAAGTTATCCCATGAACAGTATTGAAAACTATGAGGTTCGTCCTGACCAAAAGAAGGTGTAATTTGCGAAGGTAAGTATCAGAGTGAAAATCATTTTTCAGGATGGAGGATAATAACTTCTTTTTGAAGCAGATCTAACTCTGAGCTCAGATGGGGGGGTGGGTTAATTGGAAGTAGTGGGCATTGCTTGTGTAGTTTCCTGTCTGTCTCTTTGGCAGGGAGCTTTCCTGTTGCCCAAAAATGTGGGATTCCACTTCTGTGAGTCCAGAATAAAAAACCAGAGTACACAGATTTTTCCTCTTTCTGTATCTCTCACACACCTCCTTTGATCTTTCAAATTTATTTTTAATATGCATAAAGTTTGTATAAAAACTGGATTGAATTTGAGACCCAAAATATGGAAAACTCTATTCCACAAAAATAAGAAAATCTTCTTGTAAGCAAAATATTGAAAGCAGAAATTAGAATTTATCTTTTTTAAGTATTTTATTATACCACCGTGAGATATACAAATAAAAAGATATACAATTAAAAAGTTCATATAAAGATATATTTACAACACATTTTAGTGCTTTTGTTACTAAAATAATCAGTAATTTGAGGTAGTTATTCAGATACTCCTTTACTTAGATAAGAGTTCACACTGAACTATATAACTCTTTTATATAAGAACTTTGATTAAAAGCATAAAGTTGAGTTTAGAGAAACAGCTAAATGGACTTAGTACATGTTTTGCATGTGTGCTCAGGTTTGATCCCCAGCCCTATGTTGTCCATCAGCTCTTCCAAGAAGGACTCCAAGGTCACAAGTCGCCCCCAAGCATTTTCAAGTGTGGCTCAAAAAACCAAAATATATATGCATATACATTTGTGCACATATTCTAAAGCTATAAAATCAGCAAGGATTCAGAGCAGAAGGATAAGTAATGTCAGCTATATCAGAAAGACAGTAGTGATAAGATACAGATCCATGCGAGTATTGATCCATTCTACTGAATTTGCGATACATGAGCTAACTTTATTCTTCAAATTTTCACTAGTAGAAATTCAGTTATTTGTCATACACATTTCCTACTCTTTTCATTTAACATGCAGTGATTTCTGAATTTACATAGTAGGTGTCTAAGCATGGTAGACTACAAGTGAGAGAAATGGGAGATAATATGCAACAAAGACCTATCCCAAGGGTTTATTCTGGGGGAGGGGTTTAATTAAGTTTCATTTTTTTGCCAATAAAAAGTAATTAAAATAGAACTCTAGTAATGGCTTCTATCAAATATTTAAAAATGAAAAAAATTGAGCATTCAAAATGATATTTGATTAGCATTTTCATTACCAAGATTCCTTTATCCTGCCTACAAATGTCAGCACATAAACTGGGCTCTTTAGTTTTTCCTTTTTTTAATAGATTCATGTTTTAAGCCCAGAAAATCTGGCCATTCGAAATTTATTTTTAAATGGATTAAGTGCTCTCCGAGGAGCAATCTTTAAACTTTTCCATCTATATTTTGATAAAACTTCACATGAAGTCAATAACAAATTAGAACATAAATATTTAAGCAGCTGAAAGATAAAATGAAAGCTTCTCCCTTTCTCTCTTTTTTATGTTGCTGGTTATGTGCCAAACAGAAAGGAATTAAGAGTCTTGGGGAATATGTCAAAGGCCTTTGCTTGTGCAAACAAGAAAACCCAAGCTAAAGGTCACTAATCCAAGAGAGGTTGGAGTCACCTTGGAGTTGAGCTCATTCACTTCAGGAATCCCTAATATACTCAAACAGCTTCTATCTGTTTTTTTTTTCCCTAGAAGTCTTTCATGCAGGAAGAAGTGCACTAATAATTTTTTTCCATAGGGCTTTTACACTTAATGAATGCTTGCTTATTTGAATTCTACTTTTTTTAAATGTACAGGAAATTCTATTTATTTTCAAAGGATACCTAAAGACGAAAAGCATTCTTCACTTCAAAAGTGAGTCAGATGAAAGGAGGAGCTGACTAGAGTATCCCCCATCAAAAGAAACAAAGAGTCAGTGAAATGAATATATGCTAATATATGCAAAGGCGATTTCCGAAAGTGATGAACTTAAACAGATAACCTATGAAATAAGCCATCCATTCACCAAAAATCTTTCCAAAATGACTGTTTACTGGGATTACCTGTGCATGGAGGTTGTCTATCAAAGAGTGAATCTTCTCTATTCTGTATGCTGAGATAAGATCTTATGATAGAGAGGATTTTTCTCCCGATATTCATGGTAATTGTAGATATTTGATTGAAAATCAGAATGCTTGTCCTACCTAATGAACAAAGCGCTGGATTAGTCATAGCTGGTATTAAATGTTGTTTTTGTTTACAGCATGGTTTAGACTTTAATGTTCTCAGAACTCAAAGAACATTCTTAAATGTCATTTCTATAGCACAAGAATAGTTCCTGCTCTGAGCAAGCTAGATGCTAACAAATTAATTAAGTCTCCACCTGCCCTTGACTAACAGGACACCTCCACCCCGTACTCTGACTAATAGGCGTGTGGGGAGTGGGTAGGGACACAGTGGTTAGTTCCAGTGCAGTTCCTTTCATTAAGGACGAGAGAAGGCAGCCGGTGTCATGTCATGTCATTCCATTAAAAGTGTACTTTCAGAAGTAACCTCGTGATGTTTTCTCTAGACAAAGGATATTGTACAAGATACTGAATAAGAATGTCTAGCCAGTGCCAAGCCATCTTCAAAGAACGGTTTGAAGACATTCGCTTGTTCATTCATTCACTCAACAAATGTTAAAGCAAGTGTCAGGCACTGAGCTGTAAGGGTGAGCAAAAGAAATTCATTCCCTGACTACCTCCTGCACACACACACACACACACACACACACACACATCACACGGCTGAGTTTACATTGTGCAGCTGTAAAAGCTTGAGTAAAATAGAAATAAAAGTACCTTGTTGACACCCGTCTATCACTTATTAACAAAGGAAGAAGTAATTAACGATCTCATTGGAGTCAGAATTTTAGCACTAAGGGCAAAACTTACTATCACTTTTTATTTACTCGACTATGAAACAGGCCCAGAAATGTTAAAGTGCTCACATGTCTTTATTAGTGGTAAAATCAAACCTAGCACACAGACTATAATATTCTTCTGTCTTTCACACACACATACCCATCAGTGGGCCCCATTCTCTGCATCATCATTCAAATTTGCTTCTGAGAATAAGGTCTAATTTTTGAATGATGGCTACATAGATTACATCAAGATGTTGTTAATGATAAAAGCAAGACTTCAATACATGCATACTTTAAATAACGCATTAGGCTTATCACTGATGATATCTTTAATTATACCACGGAAAAACTGGAGATGGTCTAATGGGAAATACAGATTACTTGTTAAAATTATTAACAGAGTTAATGTGCTTACATTTGTTTATGTGTACCGGAATCAGCTCAGATATTTGACTGCAATGACAATATGTGTAAAGATCAATTAAAAGTCATAGAGATGAGATATTGGATTTTCAGACCTTAATAGGATTTCATCTGCACTTGCTATATTATGTTATACAATTATAATTGAGCTTCCATCAAACCACAGAATCTGTCACTTCACCAATTTATTTTCCAAGCATTAATGAAACTTATTTCCTGTTGAGAATGCTTTTAAAAAGCATAACCCTGAGGAAAAGTGGTGGCGTGAGGAGAGAGAAGCTTCCATTTACTCAACAAACCCAGGTAAAATCTTGGACATAACTGAAATGAATTTGACAGCCTTAGAAGGGTCCTTAGCAACCATTTATTCATATCATAAAGGGCACATAAGTGCTCTCAAGAGGAATTGTAAATAACACATAGAACTCATGCTCATTTGGAGCCCTAACATCAGATTGATTCTCTGATTCTTTATTGTAGGGTGGTCAAACTAATGGAAGAGTTGATGTAGGCAGATTTTCCTCCATATCATTCTTCATTTTTACCCAAATGCAAACCATGCACTGAATCTTAACAAAAAACTTTCTTTGTAGAAAAACTTTTTTACTTGATAAAAGGCAAATCTTTCTCCAAATTCTTTAAGGAAAGCAAAGTTAATATTATAGAAGAGAAGCAATATCATAAACATGTGTATCAAAGATCTAAAAAAAAGTATTATCTGAATGCTTTCTTTTCCTTCTGTCAGAAAGACAGAGTAATAATCAGTCCAGATTCTGACTTGTGATGGTGCAGTTTAAGTTCGAAGTGGACAGTTTCCCCTAGGTGGTAGGGAGTGTAATGCCTTAGAGACATCACTTTACAGTTTGAGGAGAGACTGGGGATCATGTGATGCAGTCCTCAGCAGGAACACTGACTCACAGCATGTGGATGGCTGTGTGCTTGAACATCTCCAGGCGTGAGAAATACACCCAGGAAGAAGTCACTCATCTCACTAAAACCATTGAGCATTTGTGCTCTCTCTTCCTGTGGCTTTAATTATCCCCTTCAAAGCCCCACATGCTCAGTGTAGCTCAGTTCAAGCAAGCAGCATGTACTCCGTACTCCACCTATGCCCAACACACACACACACACACACACACACACACAGAACTCAGCTGCCCTTTTCTTCAGCCCCCCTGCCAAGCTACCCCACTCCTCACCCCATATGTGTTGGAGTCTTTGGACATGGAAATAGTTGTGAATGTCTCTCAATTCTCTGATTCACTGCAGGAATTCATAGACTACTGGCTTACTTTGTTGTGTCAACATAATGTTTTAATAGATGTACTCTCTCATGGAGACATGAATTTAGTCCAAGTATTTAAGAGTGGTGGCATGCAAAATATTTATAGATCCTTTTCACATCAATTCTTTGCTTTACCTCTCCTGATTAAATAGGCTCAATTCTTAGTTCTCTCAGAGATTCCTGGCGATGCCCCACACCTGGCTATTGGAGCAACTCTCTCCTGTCTCTCTGCCTCCAACCTTGCTCCCTTCCAATGACTGCATTTGATTGCTACCAGTGCCTTTACTAGAATTTATATCTCATGATACCATACTCTGCTAAAAATCCTCCCTAGCTGCTTCATGCTTTAAGCATGAAGTTGAAATCCTTTTTCTTCTCTAAAATAATCTACTTATAATCTGATCTTTTCTTATCTTCTCATTTCTCATTTCTCCAATTGCTGCCTTGGTAATATTTAGGCTTAGGCCATGAAAAGTTCTTTCAGTTTCTACAACCAGCTAACTTCCCTGCCACCCCTAGGCCTTTGCCCATGCTGTTTCCTATGCCTGAGATGCTATCCCTTCATTCCTCTCTAACAACTACACCCCCATCTTGCTTAGCTGGCACTTGCTCAAAGCATTTCTCAAGCTTTGAGGCCATCTTCCTGACACTTCAAAGGCTAGTTGTGCACTCCCACAGTAACGCACAGTTCCCCAGACTTCGTGTTCACATGTTTGATAATGAATCACCATCACATTGGCTCTTCTTTGATAGAACATCAGCTTTTGGCGCCAGAGAAACAGTACAATGTATAGTGCATTTTTCTTGCACACAGATGTCCTGGGTTTGAGCCCCTGACCCCATATGGTTTCAAGCTCAACTGGGAACAATTCCTAAGCATAGAATCAAAAAGTAAACCCTTTGCACAGCCAAGTGATTCCCTCTACAAAAAAAAATCAAGAAGATAAATCTTTTTTTTAATTTTTTTATTATACCACTGTGAGATATACAGTTAGAAAAGTGTTCATAATTGGGTTTCAGTCATGCAGTGTTCCAGCACCCATCCATCCACCAGTGCCTATTTCCCACCACCAACGTCCCCTGATTCCCCCTCCCCATGCTGCGCCTACAGCAGGTAATTTTCACTACTCTCTCTCTCTCTCTCGACTCTCTGAAGACAATTCTTGCATTGTCTTATTGCCTTTAAACTCTCGGAGTAGACATTAGTATAGTACCAAGCACACACACACACACACACACACGTGCAGCTATTTTAAAGGAAGGGAAGTAGGAGGCAGGAGAAGGAATGTAAAATGCCATGTGCCATTAAGACACATCATCCAGAGATAAGCACAATAGTCTATGGTTAAAGAGATAGTACAGAAGGTATCTGCAAAGAAAAGTTACAAAGGCAGGCAGGCAGTTTTCTCCCTGCCTGGCAGTGCTATCTGAGGAAGACACAAAGTTCTGAGCAAGTTTTAATCATGTATTTGACAATCATGTATTTGATGACCAAGCATTATTCTACCTGCCTGACAGTGCTGAGTAAGACACAAAGTTCTAAGCAAGTCTTAATCATGTATTTGACAAATATTTACTATACGCCATATTTTAAATTTATCACAAAAACAGTTCAGAATTTTACCTTCAAACCTATTCCACAGTCAGAATATCTGGCTTCAAATCACAGTTCTAGCTCCTTATGGTAACATTTGCTGTGTCTTTAAATGTTTCAGATCTTATATTGTCTTATCTATACAATATGACAAAATAGCAAGACTTTCTTGAAGGCTTAATGGCACCGACTAGTGCATATGAACGAAGCAATTGGAAAAGTGTCTTGCTCATAGTAAGTTCTTTACTAGTGCTTGCTTTAATGTTAAAGAATATTTTATATGGTGCAAGGGCAATAAGTATCTTCCATAAACAGTAGGTCTTTTCTTTTGAAATGAAGTATAGAGAACTTAAAACATCAAGCATAGTGCCTGATTGGTGGTCTGTGCTTGATAAATTATATCTGCCATTGTTCACTGTGTCATGTATACATGTTTTCATATGCTACTTTCCATATGCATAGACTCATAATTTGTTTTGTAAAACTTATGTTAACATTGTTTCAAATAATCCATTCATATATTTACTTATTTAATACAGCTTGTTACTTGAAGCACTATTGCTGTCTTGACTATTCTTCAGAACAATTTTATGAGACAGAAAACAAGAATTATCACGTTAAAATAAGGAAACAAAGCACAGCCATGCCCCATCACTGCCACCATGTAAGTTCCTCCATAGGCTTTGTTCTAGAGACTCATAAGTAAATTACAAAAGAGATCGAAATAAGTAAATGAAAATAAGAAACCCTAGATTCAAGTTTGAGAGATTGAAGACTGTCTCACACATAAGTTGTTCCAGATAATAAATGATGCTCATTCCATTTAAAGCTGCAGCATAGTCAAAACTCTGAATTCAACAGGCCACAGAAATCACTCCTTGATTTTTCATCCGCACTTGGGTGAAGCCTCACTGTTCCACAGAGGTAAAGCCTGAAGCAGAGCAGTCCTGACCTCGCCTAAAGTTCCCTTGCAGCCTAAAATCAGTCTGTGCTCTCAGCCCTCACTCCGCTGGTGGGCTTCAGAGCCAGAAAACACAGAACGCTCCCCAATCCCAGAGACACCAATGCAATTGTCGACTCCCATCTGGGAATCTGATTTTAGTCCCTTGTTAGCCCTGAGTCAATAATTAGGGACACTGGAGCCCTCTTACATAATAACCCTGTTCCTTTGAGACTCAAGAATTCAAGAGGACAAGAAATGAGCGGAACTCTGAAGACAGACTTCCTTCCTCACCATTTGCCCAAGGTGATTCCCACAACTTCCTGCACCTTTATTGAACTACAATTCTTTAAAATTGAATTGTCAACAAGAATTAAAGTGCTATCTATTGGATTTCAGCAGAGCTCAAATCCCATGATATACACTGTTTATTTATATTTAGTTTCTTCTTCCCTATCTTTTAATCTATTAACCAAAGCACCATTGAAAAAGAAACATCACTGAAAATGGAGAATTTTTTTGCTTTATTTTTTTTCCTCCTCTGAGACATGGGTATCAGTAAACTTTGGGTGATATTTAAAATATTGTTACAGGCACAGCTCATGGGATTGAGGTGGGAGGAAATACTGGGTACATATTTTCATCATGAAGTTAAGTGCTAGAATGATGTGGGATGCTTTGTTATGGAACTTGCTCTCCAATCTTCAAAGACTTGGATGGAATTTGACAAAAACTATGAGAATTAATTATACTATGGTTACAACTTTACGTTAAACCCATAAACCAAATATGCATGTCTAACCAGAAATAAAACAAATCTAAAACAAAACAAATTCTTCCATAGAGTAATGATGGAGATGAGTCTAGCCCCAAGTACTTAACTTTGCAATGCAAAAGAGTTGTGACTTAGCTTCCCTTATATAACATGGGCAGCTTTTCATTATGTTTATTTGATGCAGTGTTATTGAGGCAATATTTTATATGAATAATTCATTTCTACTTCAACTTTATCTAGCAAAGTCAAAAGCAGAATCCTAAATTTCAAAACAGATCAAAGAGTTCTTTAAATAAATTGGAGATGCCTTGAGTGCCTTACTTTCTGATCTCCTCGTCTTGACCATACATTAAGGAAGCACTTACTATTGGCAGTTGAATACTAAAGTTATTAAATGTTTATGGCTCTCCCTACATCGTCTGTGGCGAAGACAAATTTTAGTGTCCCAGTTTTGTACTGTTTTCTCTTGTTCTTCTCCAGAAATTGACTTCTATGAGAGCAAATCACATCCAAGTAATTTTTTACATATTTTTAACTTTGGTTGTGCGTGCCTGACTCTCTGAAGCTGTCTCAGCTCTGATTACCTTCTGTTCCACTGGGCAGTCTGATGAACACAGCGGGCAGGCTGTGGTGAATAAAATAGAGCAATTACATTTGGATGCTCAAGACTACCAGCTGCCTGGGGACGCCTCACCACAGCCTCTCCATTGTGGTTATCCTCCTTTCAGATCTTACCAAGTCATGCAAGAAACTCTCCCTTCAGAATGATTGACATCCAAAGAATTGCCCTGGTTTTATCCAACCACAGGAACTGCAAACAAGAGTAGAGCAGTCAGAAAGAAAAAATTAAACATGGGAAAAAAGTATTCAGAATCACTGAATCATACCTAATCATACTTTTTAAAAAGTTTTTTTTTATTTAGTATGATAAAAATAAAAATAAAATATCCCTAAAGTAATCTATGAGTGTTTACTTCATATATATGGGCCATTCTGGATAGGGCTTTAAAGACAATAATTTAATCATCTTATTGCCTCAAAAAGGAAGATCATCTTTCCTATGAAATTGCAGGTGAGTGTTTTGAAAGTGTATTGCAGAGACAAAGGTGTACACAATCAAGGAGTCAGAAAACTATTGATCAAAATCATAACTCACCAGCCTCTTCCCTAGCTAGGCGGCCCTAAGCAACTCGCTATATGTTTATGTTTTTCTATAATATAGCAAGGATGCTCCTTCATGAGATGTTGGGAAAGTGTAAGTTTATTACATAGGTAGGAACGTGTTTCCATTGAAGCCCTCTCATTATTTATAACTGCCCTTTATAGTCTTTGTTTCCTGCCTGCCTTCCTACAGAGCATGAAAAGTTACCTATTTTTGTTCTTCAGTAGTTGAGGTGGACTATTCAGATATTATTCAATATGTTCACCTTTATCAATAACACTAGGGCCAAGGACCTAACTAAGTGGTAGAATACACAAATGCTTTTCATTTCTAAGGTCCTTTGTTTGGTATCCACATCACATCATGGTACCTAAATACCAACACAACAAATACAATAGATTTGAAATAATATAAATTTACTCTCAGAGATACATTAATTCACACAATACAATACAGCTGAGAAATAGCAAAAAAGAATGGAACTCAGTCTGCTCATCTCAAAAGCAAGCATTTTCAGAGTACTTTGCTACATAAATAGTATAATTCTTTGGAATATTTGCATGGCAAAGTACTGGAAATATTAACAAAGCTAAATAATTTTATTTGTCCTTTTCATTAATGCTCTGAATTGCATAGTCCTACAACTCCCAAATTTTGACCATACTAAGAAAATGTTCTAAAACAATTTTTCCATTCTTTCATCAAAATTTACCTGCTCTACTATTCCCTCAGGTAGCCACTAAGCTTTGTAAGATTAAAACTAGATAATCTGTTAGATGAATCTCCTTTATTTTTATTTATTTATATTTTTGCTCACAGACATGGGGCAGAGCTGCTACTTGCTCTCCCTGTGCCCAGCCGCTCACGAGGCGCCCAGGAGGAATGGCGGGTTCTAGCCCTGGCCCACCACCCCAGCAGAGCCTTGCAACAAGCCAGATGACCCCCACTCCATGAGGGCCTCCATTTTCCACATCCGGACTTTCCCTCTTCAGAACTCCACCCAGCAGACAAGCCTATGAGCGCCCAGCTCAGGTGGCCGCTTGGCCGCTCAGGTCATCAATAAATGCTGGACTTAGAGATGACTGCAAGAGTATGCTACCTGCACGGCAGAGCCTGGCAAGCTACCCATGTTGTACTTGATGTGCCAAATACCAGTAACAATTATAGACCTCATTCCGGAATGAGGTCTATAATTGTTACTGGTATTGAAGCTCTTTATGTTCCTGGAGCAAGCAGATGCCCTTGGGCTCTACTAGCATGAGACAGGACATATGGAGATGTTACTGGGGCCCGCTCGAGCAAATCGATGATGAACGGGAAGACAGTGATACAGTGATACAGTGATATTTTTTGCTTTTTGGGTCACACCCAAAAAGCTCAGGGGTTTCTCCTGGATCTGCACTCAGGAATTACTCCTGGATGTGCTCGGGAAACTTATGGGATGCCAGGGATCGAACCCGGCCGGCATGGGCCAGCCGCATGCAAAGCAAACGCCCTACCCGCTGGACTATGGCTCCAGCCCAATGAATCGCCTTTAAGTGAGATAATTTTTTTAGAATGCCTTCAATGACAGTTGTCAATTCTCAGTGGACCTAAAGGTGACATAGTCCCTTCATTTCACAGAGCCAAATACATTCCTCATAAACAAAAGACAGTTTTGTCAATAAAGTTCACTGGGATAGATACAATGCATAATTAGATGCTATATTGTCCTTAAACAGGTCCTGGTCAAGTGTCTCTTTTTAGACCAGCACTATTTAGGTAGGACCATAAATAAAATTCTAATCATAAAATTTAGATACCTTTCATAAAATGTAAGTTCTCATTGGTAAGAGATAATCTAAAAATAAATGTGAAACATTTCAAAGTGGTGACAAATACTATAAAATGAGTCAGGGCTGGGGGTTTGGCTTAGTGGTAAAGTACACACTAGATCTATAAAGCCATGGGGTCAATCCCAAGCACTAAAGAAAAAGGAAAAAAAAGGGGGTTACGCAGACTAAAGAAAAAAGCTTATTGATTGTAGGCTACATTATAGAGAGTGACAGAAACTATATAAAAGAAATAAAACAAACATTAATTACATAACATTGTAAAAGTTATAAGAAGGAAAAATTGAAGAAGAAAGATGAAAGAAATTATAAGTTACTTCTCTCTTCTCAACAAGTAGAAAAACAAGGAACAGTGCTGAAACTCAATTGAAGAAAACAGAAATTTAACTATAATACATAAAGTTACAAACATAATCATAAAAGACCTAAAATTCCTAGATGGCAAAGGGTAAGGTATGGAATACTTTAAGTGATCTAAATCCTCCTTTTTTCATTTTCAGAGTCAATTGAAGCTGCTTAATTGGAAAGAAAGATCTTGCCTCACATGCTAACTTGCGCTGATAAGTGATTGCTGCTTGGGGCTCTCCTGACTAGAACTCCCACACAGAAGACCCAGTACCTTGAGAAACTGTGCTGTGATCAATTCAGTAGTGACATCTGCCATGGCACAGACAGGATCAATGACAGCACACAGGCAAGGAAAAGTCATCTCCTCTTGGAAGAACAGAGGCATCTAAATAGGGGGTCACCAAGGGCCAGGAGAACAGAATCAGGAAGTTCAGGTTATGTCAGAGGACAGAAGAATCATGATAAGGAATTCAGAAGTGTAATAGGTTCTTGGGCTATGCTTTCAGTATGGATTTTCAACCTTGTGAAATGTAGAAAGGAAATAAGCTACACAGAGAACACTGACACACAAAAAAGAGAACTCCACTTATTGTAGGAGTTGTGTGTTGGGGATTTAAAATCTTGCCTTTACTCAAATTAAAGAAGAATTTAAGCATGAGTTTCTAAAAACATGTACCTTCTTTGACTGGATTGTATCCAGAGACTCGTTTAAAGTCAGTTAAATGCACTTCGGATGTTGGAAACTTTTGGTGGAGAAAATTTACCATTGGGCCAATAAAGTTCTCCCTGCTGTATCAATTACCTAAACAGAGGAGGGCAAGGCACCAGAATCCCAGCTGTACCATAATGCCAAACCCAGGGAGCACAAACTAAAGCTTGAAATCTTATCTCTAATTAAATCATGTGGAGCCTGGTGACTTTGCTAGCCTCCTGCTCAGCATAAAAACATGGGAAGCTCTGAGCAGACTCCCTGGTGGTTAATATCTCTAATAAATGCACAACCCCCAGCCTGCATCTATGTCCCCAGGACTAGCACCTACTGTAAAAGCAGGAACTCATGCAGTTACAAGAAGGGTATAGTTAGAGGGTTGCCTGAATGCTAAATGAAGCAACAATGAAAATCCATATCCTGAGTCCTCTTCTGCCTTCATAAGTCAAGAACTACCCGGAGAGGCAAATATCTCAACATGCCCTAGACTAAATTTTTAATTCATGCTTCTGCCCTGATAATGCTTTTTACTTGTTCGATATTTTGCCCAACTGTGAATGATAGATGACCCAGTAACGTCTATCCAATGATGTCCCAGAGCCCACAATAGCCAGTTTCCTTGTAGAGTTAATTTCACCAAGCACGTATTGCTTCCAGTGTAAGCAGATGACCTACCCCCATGCTTACATGGAGGTAGATCCCATTGCCCACAAAATACCTCTCACATTTGGTCCAAAACACCTAAAATTAGACACTGATCTCTATAGATTGCTATCAGCTGTTCCTGTAGAAATGGCTGAACACAAACTTCTTTGATGTTTCTAGATGATATTCTTCTGTGTTCCATTAGTCATACCAAGTGCCTAAAATATATTCTATAATATTTAAAACAGTTTAGCAGTATCTTGTTATTCATCTCATTCTCTTATAAATGCATACAAATACACACAAACAATATTTTTTTCTTTTTTTATTTTTACAATTACAAAGATATACAATTGAAAAGTTCATATTTGGGGTTTGGTCATACAGTGTTCCAGCACCCATCCCGCCACCAGTGTTCATTTCCCACCACCAACATCCCCGGTTCCCTCTCCCCTCCCCAGCCCTCCTCCATGGTAGGTTCTTTATTTCTTTCCCTTTCTCTCTCTTTCTCTTTTCCTTCCCTTCCAGACTAACAAACAATATGTTTTAATCTGCAGTATATAGTGCATTGTATTCAGGGGAAGAGTATTTAGTATATAGCAGAAAAAGATTAATGTACAGTGTTGATAACCATAAAAAGGAATGGTAAGTTATAGATAAAGATATAAACAAGAATATTAGAGTGTATATTTAAATTATTTGTTATCCCAAAAAGTAGTAACAATTATGGACCTCAATTCCATGACCTGAAGAATGGTTTGAGGCTCTTCCTGTCCCTGGAGCAAGCAGATGCCCTTGGTCTACACTTGCTTGTGACAGGTCATATGGAGAAGTTACTGGTGCCTGCTCGAGCAAATCAATGAACAACGGGAAGACAATGATACAGTGATAATATTTGCGAAGGAGGGCCAGAGAAATAGTACAGAGATTAAGGTGTTTGCTTTACATAGTCAAAAAAGCCTGGCTCAATTCCTGGTACCTTATGATACCCCAAAACCAAATGCAAGAGTAGTCCCCAAAATACTACAGAATATTGTCCCCTAAATACCACCTCCTAAAGAATAATTTTCTACATAGCAGGAGAGATGTTCAGGTAAACCTGTACATGCATTCAAAATGATATGAGACTACATGATCTCTCTATAAGAAGCAAAGGTTTATGGGGATGGAAATATTGTACAGTACTATATTTCCTTGCATTAAGTAAGGCACTTGCTTTGCATGCAGCCAACCAGAATTTGACCTACAACATCACAGATGGACCCCGAGGCCCACTGACAGTGACCCTGAGGGCAAAATCAGGAATAAGTCTGAACATAGCCATGTGAGCAAAGCCAAAATAAAACAAAAAACATAAAAAACCAATCTAACATAAGAAAAAATAGGGTTTTGTGTGATTAACTATGTGGGTGAGGGATAAAAAAGAAATGTGGAGAAATACAAAGAAATTTATTTTAGAACGGGATCCATGGATGGCAAAACTGGGAAAGAATGGGTTTTACATATTAAGAAAAGTTAAACTTCTACAGTTAGAGAGAGCATAAGAGGGCTTAGATTTGAAAAATTGATATAATAAAGTGTTAATCAAGATTAAACATCAACTATTACTATAAATGCATTACAGCAATTACATGAAAGATTAATAAAGTAGGCAATCTGTAAGGAATGCAATGTGTTCTAAGTAAATGAAAATAAAAGCATGAACTAGAACATTTAACAGTGGGAACAAAGAGAAGATCTCCACCCAAGAAATTAAGCCAGTCTCAGCCTGGTTTGTCAGAAACCCAGCCTACAAGGACCCACCCTACAGAGACCTGCCCTTCAGAGGAGAGTATTTCAAGCCCAGGAATGCTTGAGCCACAGACACAGATACACCCTGCAGAGCAGAAACCAGCTTTCCCCGTTGAACCTCCTGCATTCCATGGACCATGAGAGCGACTTCTGACCCGCGTCCACCATCCCGATGGTGCCTCGGAAGAGCCCAGAGAAACCCCCACACCTTTCTGGCAGCGATCTTCACCATCCACACTCCGAAGCTCATAAGATCTCCACCCAAGAGATTAAGCCAGTCTCCAGCTCAGCTTGTCAGAAACCCAGCCTACAAGGACCCACCCCTGCAGAGACTCGCCCTTCAGAGGAGAGTATATGACGCCCAGGAATGCTTGAGCCACAGACACAGATACACCCTGTGGAGCAAAAACCAGCTTTCCCCTTTGCGGCTGTGCGGCCACGGATTTACCTCCAAATTACGGGGAATATTCTACCCACCCCTCTGAGAGAGCCCCACAAAGTAATGAGAGTATAGCGCCCACACAGCAGAGCCTGGCAAGCTGTCCGATGTGTGTTCGATATGCCAAAACTACTAACAAAAATGTTTATTTTCCTGACCCCGAAAGAGCCCTTAATACAGCAGCAGTAAGAAAGGCAAACAAGCAGTGCCTGATAAAATTTCGCGCGCCATCCTAGGCTGCCAAAATGAAGAAGGACTAAAATGACTGTCTGTACTTTCAATGCACCTACGCTGGCATCGGAAGCATATATTGAGGATCTGATGGTGCAAGTGCAAAAGATCAAGTATGACATCATTAGTCTTACTGAGACGAGGAGGCGTCAGTCGCATCATGCTGGATTTGACTCAGAGAAGAATTATTCCCTTGGAACATGCGATGAAAGAGGCGTCGGTGGCATTGGTGTCCTTGTCAACACGAACATGGCCATCAACATTGATTCATTTGAATGCATAACAAACCAGAAAGGACGATTACACTTGAAGAGATGTGGCCCACTGCCAGCAATTTCTATCTTTATTGTCTACGCACAAACATTCACATATAAAGAAGATGAAATTGAGAAATTCTACATGGAACTGGAGGAGTTCTATAAAAAAAGATCACACCTTCTACAAGATCATAGTCAGTGATTTTTATGCCAAGATAGGACAGAGAAGATCGGCTGAAGAACTCCACATCGGTACCCATGGCCTAGAATGGAACGAACAGGGTGAGAGACTATCTGAGTTCATCATGTCCACCAAGACCATTCATGGGAACTCACAGTTCCAGAAGGCTGAAGTGAAACATTGGACATGGGAATCTCCTGGTGGACAGTTCCACAATGAAATTGACCACATCATCTTAAATCAACGATTTTGTCTGACCGCTATTGCTGTGGTCCGAAAACTCCAAACAGGATCAGACCACCATCTCCTTCATGCAAAATTCTACTTCCCGCAATGGGGAGAAAAGGCTGCAAAGTTTAAGAAGAGAACTCCCAGAACGACCACCAACTGGGAACTCTTTGGCACCATTGCAGCAACATGGGAAGATACCATCATTGACGACACTGATGAAGAATACAACCGACTGGTTCAGTACCTCCATGATTGCACGAAAAATGCCGAGAGAGAGAGAGAGAGAGAGAGAGAAAACAAAAGAACGCTTGTCTTTAGAAACTCTCGAGCTCATTAGCCAACGTGGCAAGGCGCAAGCCCCAGGAGACCAAATGCTAACATCCAAGCTTGATAAACGGTGCAGAGAAGCGATAAAAGAAGACCTCAAAGACAGAAGAGCAGAAATACTGGAAGATGCAGCAGAAGCCGGGAAAAGCATCCACACCGCCTGCCTGTCCTTCACCAACTATAAGACCAAGATGACTGCCCTCCAACACCCTAATGGATCTATCACATCTTCCAGAAAGGCAATGGAGAAGATTATCCATGACTTCTACTCAAATCTCTTTGATAGCCACATCCACCTGCCCACATACCAAATTCCACAGGATGGATATGTCATTCCCAATGTTCTCCCTTCTGAAATCTGACATGCCATCTCGTCGGTAAAGAAGGGAACAGCACCAAGCCCAGACAGAGTCAGACCTGAACACTTGAAGAATCTGCCATTGGTACTCATCAATACACTATCTCAGTTCTTCACACGCTACCTGTCCGAATGCAAGGTGCCCTCCCAAAAGGAAAACCAGCAGGACAGTTCTACTGATCAAGAAGGGAGACATTCACGACATCGGCAACTATCACTCCATCTGCCCGTTGTCCATCATCTACAAGCTGTTTACACGAGTCATCCTGAACAGGATTGGCATAACACTAGATGAAGGGACAACCATGCGAGCAAGCTGGCTTCCAGAAAGGATTCAGCACAATCGACCATATCCACAGAGTAACCAAGCTCATTGAGGTTTGTAGGGAGTACAAGATGCCGCTCTGTCTCACATTCATTGATTTAAAGAAAGCCTTTGTTCTGTGGAGACTGAAGCAGTCATCGAAGCCCTAGCCAAACAGGGTGTTTAAACCCAATACATCAAGATCCTTCATGAGCTGTATTACGGATTCACCACCAAGATCTCACCATTCTACAAAGAAGTGATCATTGATGTCAAAAGAGGGGTTCAACAGGGTGATACCATTTCACCAAAACTCTTCAGCGCCACCCTCAAGAACATCATGCCACAATTAGAATGGGAAGGAATGGGAGTGAAGATAGATGGTTGGTAACTACACCACCTCTGCTTCGCTGATGACATCATTCTAATAACACCGAACATTAGCCAAGCGGCACAAATGCTGGCTGACTTCGACCGAGAATGTGGAAAGATAGGTCTACAGCTGAATCTAAAGAAAACTATGTTTATGAAAAATGAACTAGTTCCAGAGGCCCCATTCACTCTCAGTGGAACAACATCTCTGAATGCAGCAGTTATGTGTAGCTAGGTCGAGAAATCAACATGATGAACGACCTAAAACCTGAGCTGCGCAGGAGGAAGAGAGTGGCATGGAATGCCTTCAAAGGCATCAAAGAAATAGATAAAAGGACAAAAGAACCTCAAGCTCCTGGCACATCTCTTTGACTCCACCATTCTACCTGCATTAACATATGCCTCAGAGACCTGGGCCCTACGAAAGCAGGATGAGAATGCCTTTCGGGTCTCCCAGAGAGGAATCGAAATAGCTATGCTTGGAATATCACGCCTCACTCAAGTGAGAGAAGGAATCGGAGCTCTGACCTCTGTCGCTATTCCAGAATCAGGGATGCTGTCTCGTTTGCCAAGGCATCGAAAATCAGATTGGCTGGACATGTAATGCGATTTGGAGACAACCGCTGGACTAGAGCCGTTACTAACTGGATCCCACGGGATGTCCAAAGATCACGTGGCCACCCACCTACAATATGGTCAGACTTCCTTGTCAAGACCCTGAAGGAACGGTTTGGGGCTCTTCATATTCCTGAATCAACCAGATGCCATTGGGCTACATTAGCACGTGATAGGGTCCAATGGAAATGTTACTGGCGCCGCCTCGAGTAAATCGATGAATAAAGGGGTTCAAGTGATCAAGTGATCAAATGATCAAGAACAAAGAGAATAGATACTTGTACCACTGGATTCTGAAATAAGCAACCTGTACCCATTACCCCACATCCTAGATAAAATTCCTACCAAGGAGTGCCTGGTGATAGTAGGCAAGGTAAATGTCAGAGGTGAACAAGTGAATGGATGGAAAGAGGATTTAAAATCGAGGGCGTTGTGCTAGGACTCAATTGTAATGGTGTTAAACTATTTCTAGGATAAAATTTGATCTTTCTCTCCCAACAGTGGTGACAAAAACAACAAAAACAATGCTTCTTCTCATTAACAAAGAATTATAAACAACTGTGCATTTCGATAAGCTGATCTATCAGGATAAATAAAAATGAGGGTGTTTGGGTAAATGTCTAGCAATGTCTTTGGAAAAGGTTTGTTAAAGCACAGAGTCATGGACCCTTGTTGACTCAGGAAGATGAAAGTTTAAAAATACCTGGATGGTATAGCTCGGAAATAGCACAGTATAGAGAGGGGTTGGAAAGTTTTGTAGGGAAAAAATAGAGTTAAGAAAGGAGAGCAGCAGGAGACTGATTCTAGGCTGCCTCTTAGAGTGGGATGTGCATACTTGACACCCTGTGGTTCAGGGCAGCAGCGGGGGAGGGGGGCTGGCCCCTCCCAGGATCATCAGATGAAAAGGAGGTTGATAAGCATTACATCAGGAAGAGTGCTTGAGAGCGGACATGAGACACTATGTCCAAAGACAGGATTTGCAATCAGAATTTCAACAGGCATGGGCAGTCATTCTGATTGTGGCACTTACTTAAGTGGGTCACATTTTCTGTTCCTAGGTTTTGATTTTTACATTGATAAATAGAGATAATGCTACCAAATTGAGTTATTCAAAAGATAAATAGATAACAGCCATTTACCAAGAACTTGCTCCCCAAACATGCACAATACAATGGGTAAGAAACTGCCCAGACAAGCACTGCATTTCATAGTCACCCTTGCGGTTCAGCATTCCATGTTATTGGACACTTAATGTCCAAAATTAATGGACAATTAAGCAGAAATGACACTGAATGTCTTCTGGAAGAATTAGTTTTATCTTAACCGGAATTTTAACCAACCAGTTCATGAGCCCGGGGTTCTAATGAAGCAACACCATAGATGAGGCCTGGGAGGAAATGAAGGTGTAAAGGAAAGCAGAAACCAGAGCTAATCCTCTTTGATATTAATCCACTACAATTTTGTCAGGTATTTTTTGGCCTGACCAAGATGTCTCATGCTAAGAAATGAAACAAGGATTACAAAATAAATAACAGAGCATGTAATACATTTTCTACCCATGGCACACACTCAGTGAACTATAGCCAGGGAAAATTCAAAAAAGAAGAAGAAAATATGTAACTTGCAACCATAAGCAGTAAGCTGAATCGTTGCTCCTTTCAGAGTGCTGGATCTGTAGGATCTAACTGCCTTCTCTTTTGTGGAGACAAAAGAAAAGAGAAAAAGTAAATATTCCTCTGAGAATCTAAGAAAGGGACACTTTCACATGAATGAATGAATGAATGAATGAATGAATGAAATGAATAAATGAACAAGTGAGATAGAGTACTGAGTTTCCATAACCATGTATTGGTCCAATCCGTTCCCTCCTAGACACGACCTCACCCTTTCACACACTAGTGAGAGGTGAAAGAAGAGGGTCAGAGCACAAGTGCTGACGAGCGGAAGCAAGGTTAGAGATTCACAAAGAAAGTTGACAACATGTATAGTTGACTTTGAAGGTGGGGAAGAAGACACCTAAACTTACTCTATGAAACAAATGTGGGACTTCTAAAAATGCAAGCTAATAAAACATGTGCACTGTTTGAATCCAGAAAACATGATTGTGTGTTACAGCAGAAACTGACAATCATTATACTTCCGCAGAACTTGAAGGCTAATGTCCTCCCAGCCTTGGATACTAATGGGCCGCAAAGACATAAGAAGCTAATCTGGATCTCAACCCTTAGCAGAAAAGCAAGTTCCAAAACTAATGTGGGGCCTCTGCATTACACAGCACAGCTGTCCAACTCTGTTATCCAGTTATTATTCATCATAAGTCAAACCAACCACTATGGCTTTCTACATTACCACCAGCTATTAACTGGGAAATGACTTCTCAATAACCTAAAAGATTTTGCAGTCATCAGAGTACTAATCCATTATTAGGAAGGCTTGACATTTTTCCTTAAATTCTTCACTAGGTAGCCAATTAGGCAGAGGACATCATAAGATAACAATTTTATTGCAATGTCTACATCTGCTAGACTGATTTCATGTGTTAAACAAAATAATGAGTGAAAATTTCAAATTCACTTTATATTTTGAAAGATTATAATGAGCACACAATTGCATCCACACCCACATCTACCTCTTTGATGATTCACGAATCAGGTTCTTCCTCTTCTCCAGTTATTATTAAAACCAGGGAATGTAAAAGGCAAGGCAGAATAAAAGATATAAGTTAAATATGTTCTCACTCTCCCAAATTCCTATGTTAAAGTTCCAGCCCCTGTACTTCATAATGTGGCTGTTTGGTGGGTAGGGTCTTTGAACAAGAATAAGTTCAAATTAGGTCATTATAATAGGCCCACTTCAATATGACTAATGTCCTTACAAGAGGAGATAAATACTAAATGGAGACATACAGAGAAGCCATCTCCATGGGAAGGGAGAGACCTCAGAAGAAACCAAGTCTGTTGACATCTTCATGTTGAACATCGGCCTCCAGTATTGAGGATGAATTGTGATTGCTTAATAACTTGAACTACCATATTTTGTCATGGCAGTCCTTAAAAAATATTAACATGGGGAGTCTTTTTATCATCCCTTAGATATTATACTAAAGATATTTCTACTAGAAAAGTCACCAGAATTAATGTACCAAGGTCTTGTATCCAATATATTCCACTCTCTTATAAAAGAAATAAGTTGATGACTTATATTCTGTTCATTTCCCCAACTAATTGGATAAAAGAAACTAACATTTTTCAAATTCTTCTTTTACACCAGAGACTAGAATAAATACTTCCTCATTTAATCCTTTGCAAGAGGCCTTTCTGATCATTTACAAATAACAAACAAAAACATATAAGAAAAATAAGACCCAATACTTAAATAACCAAAGTCACTTGAATACTTTCGAATTTAATATCTAGATTTACCAGGTTCTCATACATTTTCCCCCCCAAAGTTTGCAAGGTCTTTCCCACACAGCTGCATATTATCTTTATACTGAAAGTAGAGAGAGCTCCCAAGGAGATATGAAGATTAATAGAGGCCCAGTCTGTCTCCTTTGAGCTCATGGGATTTTTGTAGGGAGGAACACAGATCAAAAGAGGATAAGAAACAGAAAAGCATTCATTTTATGTATACATGGAAACAAAACTCTGGCTGCCTATGGAGAGGGTGTGCGCATCATTTCCTCTCCCTTGGTAATGCTGCTGATGCCACGGCTGCTTTGGGAGTGCAATAAACAAGTTGTAATATATTAGCATGAATGGTTGCCGCATGCTCCTATAGCTGGCAGAATTCCTGAAAAATGGTTTTTATGGTACTGATCTCCTTGGAGACTTTAAATAACAGTCTAAAATGTATGATGCAGAGATCACGGGGTTTATTACTTGCATTTCAGCCTGGTATTCTGCAATTTATAGTTTTCTTGATAAATTGGGATCTTTCTGCTGGTATGTGTTATGTGTGATGGCGGAACAGTATCTTCTGCATTGAAGGATTGGAAATAAAAAGAGGCTTTGATTGGATCATAGGAGCACCCGCCTTAGATTGTACATGTCATACACGACCAATGCAGTACATCTGGGTTCATTTTATAGAAAAATGGGCTCCAAAAAGTGGGACAGCATCTCTTCCTTCAGCTCCCAGTATCTTCTAATCTCAGAGGAACCAAGCACTGACTTTAGTAATCTCACATTTCCAAAAGAACTTGGTTAAAGGCAAATAAATTCAGCATTTCATATACCCTTTCCTTTCTTTGGATGGGTTATAGAAAGCAGGGCAATGGAGGGACTTCTACTAAAATGTACAAATTAAAATGTCACTTTAGAATCTAAACTATAAGAACGGCTTTTTATACAGCCTACGTGCACACTGGTCACCATTATTCATGGATCAGGTTACAAGAAAATTGGTTTTGAGTGAATATAACTGCTCTATGAACACTTAAGTAGGTTGATAGGGCCAGAAATAAGATTTTACAAGCCCTGAATAAAGAGCAATTGAGAAAAAGTGGTGAGTTTGTGTTCCTGATTGATCAGCTAGTTGGTAAGTCTGTTAGTCTACAAACTTAAAAGAAAAAAAAATCTTTTGAAGAAAGGATATCAATTGAATTGTATTATTGTTGGTGGTGGGTTTTAGTTTATTTTTTTAAATCAAACCCAGAATTCAGAAGCAGTAACTTTCCTTTAGCTGAAAGTCTGGTATAGATTTTTAGCATTTGGACATTGGCATCCTTTCAGATCCCATCTGGCTGTTAATCTGCAATGGATGAAGGATTTACCCAAAGGGCTTCAACTCTGAAGTGTCATTAAGTTCTATTGGGTCAATAATTCCTGAAAATGAATTTAAACAACAAAGCTCGATAATTCTGTAGACATTGTTAGCCTGTTTCTTTGGGGAGGGAGCATGAAAAACAAAGGAAAGGGGCCTGATTGGAAATGTGAAGACAATTGGAAGAAACTTCTTCCCCATGTGGTCTAGTCTATGATCTCTGGCTTTTGAGATCAGAAGATGCCCAGTTTTCTGTAGCTGGATGCACTTTGTATTTCAGTGCTGGGCAGTCAGCTTTCTTCCTAATTGGTCTGGTCTTAAGATAATTTAACACCATTTTATGATGTCCTTAGGCTCCCTAGAAAGGCAGAAGTAGAGAGTTAAATTTACGGTTGTGAGGTGTGCTGTTCCCAAAACCAGTCCTGTAAAAGCCCAAGTTTGGCTAGGTATAAGGTCATGAGCATCTTCCAAGAAGTTTTGGCAAAGAAAAAAAGAGTTTTGGTAAGAGGGGAAATAGTGCCAGAAGTGGCTTGACTTGCAGTCAGTGAACCCTCAGCACTTCATTTGGTCCCTTGAGCACTACTAGGGGTCTTTTCTAAGCACATAGCCAGGAATAGCTCCTAAGCATCACAAGATGTGCTCCCAAAGCTTAAATAATAAATAGTTTTGATAAATGAGAATATGAGCTAGTCTGTCTGATGTTTTAAAATATATAGCTAAATTTTCAATGGTCTTGCCCCCTGGATTTTATGGAAATTATTCTTCTAAATTCCAATGTCCTATATACAAATAGAAAAGGCAGAGAGAAAGCTTCACAAGATAGGACCAGCCAGATACAGAAGTTAGCCCAAAGGTCCATCCTAAATGATAAGAAGAACATCTAGATTATCTCTTCCCCACAAGAAAAAAACTTTACAAGATAAGAATGTTAAGATTATTCTTGTTTTACCTTTGAGGAAATGACTGATTCCAATAGTCAAAAAACGTTAAGTGATGAAGAAGTTAGATTAGGGACTCTGCCACTTCCCTGCATCTTCAACTCCCAAAAAACACATAAGTAGAAGAGTGTGTGCATGGTAGAGAAATATTTTTTAATTTATTTTGTTATACCACTGTGAGATATACAATTACAAAGATGTTCATGTTTGGGTTTCAGTCATACAGTGATCCAGCACCGACCCCATGATGGATAAATTTAATGGTTCACCAACCAACCTGCAACCTAACCCAACATAATTTATTCATCATTAAGAAGTGCCTACAGAGCACTGTGATGAAGACATACAGACAGCAAAGCAACTATTGTAGCTACACACAAGAATACATCCACTTAAAGCTCAAGCATCTTGCTGTTGACTGCTACGTGATTTACCAAGCCCGTTTTAACTTTGCTGTGGGGCCATCAAAAGTGGAGCCACTTCTTTAAAAAAGTCTCCTTTGTGGTATTTCTAATACCCTTCCCACTCTGCCTTTGCCCTCACTCCCATTATCCCTCCAGTGGCTAATCCCTTCCTCTTGTCACTGGTTCTTCTCACTCTGAACACTTCCAATTACTGAGTTGTTAAATGGAATAAAGCAACTTCACAGAACCTCTAGAGTAAGCCCAGAAAAATGGCAATCACTGCTACAGCAAGAAATGGCCTCTTCTTAAAAGAAAACAAATCAAAACATACAAACCTTACACCCTGATTACTTCTTACAGGAGAGCCAGCCTTTGGAACAAATCCATTCCTTTTCTTTCTTTCATTATTTCAAGTAAAACTTCTAGCCATGCTCATAGAGATAGATAAGGACTACTAGGAAAAACATTAAATTTATAACCAACTACTTGAAGGACTGAGGAGTCTTTGATATCTCAACCTTATGTAAAGTATCCACTTTTACAGAAACAGTAAGAGCCTTCAGTGACCTGGTTAGAAGACATAACCCATATTCATTAGCAGCCAAGCCTGGCCTTGTAATCTATATATCATTTCTGTATCAAAAGGAAAATAGTAATTAAATATTACTACGAAGCCAAGGTTATTGTAGTTAATTTTATTAGAACACATTCCCTCTCAATACCCATTTTCGTGATGATAAATTAGTTTCTCTATCCAGGATGGAGAAGAGTCGTTGAGGATTATTTTATCACCTTCTGGAGTTGGAATATGTGGAAAGACTAGAGACTGCCCCAGGGAACTTCCTCTAGCTTGAACTACTTCCAAACTCTCTTGTATATTCCTTTAAGGGAGAGTGTGAGATGTTTTCCTCAATTTTTTAGAACTGACTGTAGGGTTTCAGATTGCCTATCTCTTTATTTAGCAAAGATGAATAGAACATCCTTAGTGTACCATAAAACAGTTACAGTGGCCAAAATAGCAGATTCAGACCTTTAAACAGAAGGCTAAACAAGCAGGGTTATACCAGAATGCAGTAAGGGGGTATGGCAGAGGCAGGCATTTCTCCTCTTGGACAACAATGTTGGGGAAAAGAGAGGAAAATTAGTCGAAGACTAAGAACAGGTTTGTGGTATAAACTAAGCTGAAGTTTAAAGACAAATAGAAGCTTGAAAAAAGGAAAGGCATCTACAGGCAAGGAGACCTATAATTATTCTTAACTTAGGAAAAAACACAATTCTATTTTTACCTGAATTATGTCCCCCCAATATTCATATGCTAAACTTCCATAACTCAGAATATGACTACATTTGGATATAACACCATAAAAAGATAACTAACATAAATTACTTGAGTAATTTCCCTTGGAGAAGAGGAGAATATCAGAGTCAGAAACTGAGGGAAGGTCACTTAGAGAGACACTGACAAGGCCATCCGCAAGAAACTCTCCTGAAATACTGAGCTTGGACATTTGATCTCCAGCACAGTAAGAAAATAGACTTTTGTTATCAACCCACCCAGTTTGAATACATTCTTAAGGCAGCTCAGCAAATTAACACACCGTCTAAGAAAAACATCAATAAAAATAGTATTTCATTAGTTATTTTTATAGACCAGTGTTCTTTCTTCTTCCATTTGCTTTTTTGTACTAAACATTCAAAATGGCATGTTGCAGGTGACTCATTCATTCCCATATACCCCAAACACACAAAGGGCACTTGGCCTTGTTGCATTCACATCTTCCATTCCTTCTGCTGTGAGTAATCCCATCCTCCCATCTGTCTGTTCACTCTTACTCTCTTCCTAACACTCCAGCACCTTCTCCCTACTTAAAATCTTCTCATAGCGGCTAACGTCTGATCAAACACATCTATGTTCAGTTCACCCTACCTGATGTACAAACTCCATTAAGTAGAAATTGTACCTTTTTGTATAGTTAATTTCTTTAGTACCTAGGACTCACTGAGTACTTATTAAGCAATGAGATACTTTACTTTTATAAGCTCATCCCTTTGCTCCAATTCTGTCAACATCAAACCATCCTGGATTCTTAATTCAACAATCTTAACATGAAAAACAGGGTGAATACATGCTTTCCCACCTCTTTAAAACTTTAATGGCCCAAACAACCAAAACTATTTTATGGGTGAGTTAAAAAAAACAAGCAAGGCTTAGTCATTGTCTGTAAGGTCAAGTACAAATCCTTAGAATATCATTTCAAATCATTCTATACTCCTGGATCAGGCTTCTACCTCATTTCCTATACTCTTAACTCCTTCCTGCTTCCTACACTACACGTTCATGTATTAAGCCACTTGTGATTAATCAGTTCTCTGACCCTAAACTGAGTGGACTCTTCCACTGTGAACAGCACTTATTATTTCCCCACTTTTGCCCTCCACATATACTCTTGGCTCCCCTACCAGCCAGCTCCCTTGGCTTTACCAAGTTAGCACACATTTTTATGGGAAATTATCAGAGCTGAAATTTAGTACAAATTTTTATGATTCTCAAGGGAGATAAAAGAGAAACACTAGGAATACTGATCTCTAGGTTTGAGTGTAGCTATAGGATCAGTAAGCTATCTATAAACAGCAAGGAGAAGCGAAGGACTACTTTTTAAAATAATTTTCATTACTGAATCACTGTGAGATGCACAATTACAAAATTGTTCATGCTGGAATTTCAGTCATACAATGGTCCAACACCCATCCTTTTACCAGTGTACATTTCCCACCACACTCCAATATTCCCAGTTTTCCTCCCACACCTTCCCCAGCCTACCTCTATGGAAGACACTTTTCCTCTCTTTTCTCTCTCTCCCTCTTTCCCTCCCTCAATCCCTCTCCCCTTTTTGACAATATAGTTTGCAATACTGTTAACAGTGATGGCTCTCACTTTACCTCATTTCAGAACTTAGTTCTTGTCCAAAATGGTAATTTCTAACTATCATTGTCATAGAAGTCCCTTTTCTATCCTAATTGCTCTCCCCAACTCCTTCACCCATTCCCCACACACACACACACCTTTGTGACAAGCTTTCCTCCAAGTCCTTACTTCTATTTTCTTTGGGTGTTATTCTCATGCTATGTATGCTTTATATCATGCAAATGAGGGGCAATCATTCTGTCTGTCCCTCTTCCTCTGACTCCATTCTGTATGATGCTCTCCATGTCCATCCATCCAGAAGGGAAATTTCTTTACTTCATCCTTCCTCACAACTGCTCAGTATTCCATTAATACTATAGAGTACATTATCTCTAACACTGTAGAGTTAATGTACTTTATCCAATAATCTCTTCCCATGCATGTGTTGTTTTCAGATTCTGGCTATTATGAACAGTGATGCAATGAACATAGGAGTGCAGCAGATGCCTTTTCTATTTTGTGTTTTTTGGCCCCTGGGATATTTTCCAGGAGCAGGGTGTCTGGATTGTAGGACAGCTCAATTTCTAATCTTTTGAGAAATGTTCACCTTTTTCAAAAGAAGAAAGGCCAGTAGGTATTCCCACCAAAAGTGAATGAGAATTCCTTTCTCCCAGCATCTGTGCCAGTACTGATTGTTCTTGTTCTTTTTCTTGTGTGCCAGTCTCTGTAGTGTAAGATGATATTTCATTGTTTTGATTTGCAATTTAGAGCTTTTTTCATGTGCCTTTTTAGTCATTTGTATTGCATCTGTGAGGAAGTTTCTGTGCATTTCTTATCCTCATTTTTTGATGAGATTTGATTTTATTATTGTTCATGATGCATTTATTGCAGGTATTCAATATTCATACAACAATCCCACTGCCAGTATGACCTTTCCTCCATCATTATCCCTATTTTCCCAACCAGCCTCCAAGCCTGTTCTGCTAGCAGGCAAAAAATTTATTTCATATTGTTTATTATAGCTAAATGGCTGATGCAATTATTAAAGATTTCTTCAGTAAAAGAGAATGTGAAAGTTGTATCATACAATCAGGACACTAAACTTTGTCTGACAGACGGTTTTACTAAGCTGCATTTGATAGCTGAGTCTTCTGTGTTAATGCTTTTTTATAGAGCTTAGTTGGTTTCTATGTTACTTTCCCACCTAATTTGTTGTGCACGTACTGGGATGTCAGTGTTGTAGAGTTTGGAGGTGTCATTTCAGAAATCCAAAAATATTTAACAGGACATTGGGTTTACAGGGCATCAGTTGTGGGATGTGTGTGTCTGTGTGTGTGTCTGTGTGTGTGTCTGTGTGTGTGTCTGTGTGTCAGGGATTCCTGAAGTACAGAGTTGAGCGTGTTTGCAGGGAAGCTACTTGTCACTCTGAGAAGACTCCAGAGTTGTCACTCTAAAGACCTGTGAACTTGTTTGTCAATTCTGCAGAGCTCAGCTGTGAGGTGGTTGTGTTGGGCCTGAATGTTTTATTCTTGTAAAGTTCTTACCAATCCCTTATATATCTTGATTACCCAACATTTTATCAGATAAGTATTGCTAAATATTTTTTCTCATTCCCTGGGTCGTCTTTGTATTATAGTCATTGTTTCCTTTGAGGTTCAGAAGCTTCCCTAGTTTAATGTACTCTCATTTGCTTATCTTTGTTTATCTTCCACATGCTGAGCGAGTGTTTCATTGTTGAAGATGCCTTTAGCTTCAGTGTCAGTAAGAGTTCTGCCTAAGTTTACCTCTATATACCTTAGGAATTCAGGTCCAATATCAGAGACCAAAAACTATCTTATTTTATTTATTTCAGTTCCATTGATGTTCATTCATTGTCTTGCATGTGTAGTTCTTCACATCTGATTCCATCAATATTTGAGATGTTAAATTGTAAATATAAGAGATTGTATTGATTTTTTGCTCGATCTGTACATTTTAACCACGACTGTGTGTAGATGACAATTTTAAGAAACCATTATTGGCATTAAATTACATCATGATATCATTTTACATGAGATGGGTCAAATGCATAAAAATTTGATGAGATAAATCATTGACAAGGATTATAGAGGCTAGACCAATAATATTTCAGACAATACTGCAAGTGTGCTAGAAACTCTTAGAAGTCCTTTATCTCAAGAGTTCCATCTCTTGGCATCTACCCTAGAGAAATACTCCATATGCCTAAGAAGGTAGACATGAGGATACTCATGATAATATTGTCACAAAAAATATTGGAAGCAATATGAATAAAGGAATGACTAAATAAAATCCAATGTACACTGGGGCTAGAGTGACAGTACAGCTGGTAGGACATTTACCTAGCACAAAACCAATCTGGGATTCATCCTTAGCAGTCCATACGTCTCTTGAGCCCATCAGTAGTAATCCCTGAGTGCAGAGCCAGAAGTCCTGAGCACTATTGGCTATGACCAAAAACAAAAAGAAAGAAATAAACTCCACTGTGCTTTATGAAATACTACATAGTTACTAAAAAGGATTATATATATACACATATACCTATATTGTTATACCATTTGGTTAAATTTACTGAATAACTTTAGGAACTCAAGCTATTTTTCCTTTTTATTCCTGCTGTTGGTTATCCAGCATTTTTATGAATCATGAAACTTAGTATCTAAGCAATAATTATTCACTGAATAAAAGTTGAGTTTTTTGTAAGTATGTTACAGAAAGTGTAGTGTATATGATGGTCTGTATTAGAAAAAATAAGATGGCATATTCTATGAATACTCATATGTATATTAAATTTTAGGAAAAACACTTTAAGTTTAATACTATAAGTACAAAAATAAACTGGAATTCCAACTGGGACACAGAAGAGGAAGTCAATAGGGAATTCAGCTTTAGTGGTTATGTTTATTAGACAAAGAGAATATTCAAATATTACTTGGCTAATAAAAATTTATTTTAAAAAGTTTGAAATTACAATTAAGACTATAATACTTGCTCCTTATGGGGAAGAAACAATTGGCCTAATGTTCTTTAATTTTACTTTATAAAATGGTTGTGAGTCTGGAATTAGAACCTAGTTTTCAGGTTCAGGAAAAACAGTCTACCAGGGTACAAGCCAAACCTCTCTGTAGTGTCTATGTGATTAAGTTATGTTATAGAAATCTGAAAGAAGAAATATGTACCAAGGAATTTATTATGTGATAAAATGGCTAAAATTATAGGGAAATAAAAGAGTGATGAATCACAGAGAATTCTAAAATAACTAGAATTTTTTAGCTACCAACAACTGGGTGATTTGGCAAAGCAACAATTTTACAGAGAGACAATTTGTAGTTTTGGGGAATAATGAGATTGTGAGACATCCAGTTAGAATTATTCAGTAGGCAGGGATATATTTGTTGAAATGAAACAAGGATGATGTCAACTGGAAATCATCTGCACAGGAGAGACTATAAAGTAATGGAATTTGGAACCAAAGAGCAGGGGAGCAAGTATCAAGTCAACAATTACCTCCAGTTAGTTAAATACCCAAGCACACAGATTATTTAGCAATAATTTTGAGGCATCAGTCAAAAGTTGAAGTATCAGAAAATAATTCCAATTACTGGACTTTGACTCTGTGTAAGTCAACATGAAAATCCTATTAGGAAATTCATTAAATGCTCTGTTTCTACCTGTTGCTAATTGCAAGTAATTGTCTATACAGAGATTTCCTTAACTGATAGGTCATCCCTGTCTCTATGAGTTAGAGATTGTGTGAAGTGCACCAATCTTATATACTGTAGGCGAGATCTTTACTCATGTAGTACAGAACTAGTTGTACTGGACTATCAAATTATCCACCAAGTAAAACCAAACCACTAATCCTAAGCTATAATTGTATACTAATACAAAGCCCTCAAAAATACACAATATTGATTTCCAAGTCTCTTTAAGACCATTCACAGTCATCAAGGCACTGAATGGAACTGCAACTTCAGACGCAGCCCAACAAAGGAGGCAAATCCCAGTTTTATCCCAGTTTTATCACTTTAATTCTTTGAACTGCCTCTAAAATCTCTGTTTCTACTGCTATAAAATGAAGTGATTTGGTCTCTTAAGAGCTGTGCCCCTTGTAAATAGCACCACCCCAATAGCCACATCTCTGCTCTAAAAAGAGAGAGAGAAGAGAGAGAGAGAAACAGTTCCTGAAGATACAGGTAACGGCGACTTGGCTAAACTGCAACATGATTTTCTTGACCATGTAACTCAGAATGACTTTAATAGATGGCATTAGTGATAAATCACACTTGAGGGACCAGAGCAATAAGATAGAGGGCAGGGAATCTGCTTTGCACACACTAAGCCCATGTTCTATCCCTGGCATGCCATGTTATCCCTGAGGATACCAGGAGTGATCCCTGGGCACAGAGCTTGAAATAAGCCCTGAGCATCACTGAGTGTGACTAAAAGCAAACAAAACGTTTTAATAACCCTTGGTGAGGTAGTTTATTGTTCACCTGAATCTTACAGATTCAGGTACAGAATGGGCGACCTGTCTGATATCCAGAAATAATATATTACTAAGCAGTATCATGAATGTTTCTCTTGGAGCAGAAAATTTGAGACAAGTGGAATGAGAAGTAGATGAGTTCTTTCCTTACCCATCATTACTTCATATTTTCTCACTAACTCATTCAACCTCTCCTTGCGATGAGGCCACTCCAGCAGGTGCCGGATGTCAAAAAGATCAAAATGATCAAAAGGCAATCAAGAACTGCATTTAAGTGGATCCAACAACCTAGGGCTGGCTGTCTTACTCCACTTGCCTTATGCCACAGCACCTGGCTTCACAGTGGAACCGCTCAAGTGGCAGTATGCTCTAGCCACATGAGCTAGAACCTTGAGTCACTGCCCAAGCTTTTCATGTTGTGTTTTGTTTGCATGTGTGTCTGTCAAATGACCTAACTATAGAGGCGGGTCATAAATAAGTAAAACACAAGAGAAAAAAAATAATTCCCTCCCCACGCACCTTTTCTAAGAACTACTAGTGAGGGAGTGAATACTTGTGAATCCTTGGCAGGCACACACATGCTTTTAGAGCCATTTTAACCAATCTTCTTGGTACATTTTATGTTTCTTTACATTAGGTGTGTAGATGCTTAAACAACAGAAGTTTATTGTCTCACATTTCTGAAGACTATAAATCCAAGATAAAGAGCAGGTTGACTTTCTGAGCCTCTCTCCTTGACTGCTTTCTCCCTGTGATTCACGTCCCTTTTCTGTGCCTGAATGTGTTCTAATCTTCTCTTCTATGGATGTCAGTCATAGGCCCATCTATATCATCTCATTTTACACTTAACCTCTTTAAAGGTGATATTTAACTCATTACACAATGACAGAGAGGTTAAGAATATAGATACTAGAGACTAAATTCTACAATCTGTCGTAACTTTGCTATTGAGTTCAACTCTGAACATGTTATTTTACTTCACTGTGCATAAGTTTCCTCATTTGTAAATTTATATAACATATGAATAGTAGTAGTACCTATTTATTATTATTACATATATCATAGGACTATGTTAAATACTAAGGAAGAAAATGGACCTGAATCCATTAGAACACAATACTATTTGCCTACGTTGCAATGCAACTGCATAAATCAAGCAAAAAGTTTGAACTGAGTAAATATTAGCTAATATTATTGATTTTATTAACAAAAATTTACTATCATGACATTGTGAGAGATCATGAGAAACCTTTCAGTCCCCATTCTCTGATAATTATCTCAAAATCTACTTCTCATAATCATTTCATATTCTCTGTTCTGTGATTAAATTATATGTAGATATATAGATAGATATGTGACATTAAAATAGAAATGTTTTATGTTACTTATATTATATTTGCATTGTGTATTTGAGTAGTACAATCTTTATGTTTCAGTTGTGTACTTATGCTATATATATGCAGCTCTTCGTAACTCTGAAGAAAACACAGTTCAAGAGTCACATGTCTCAGATTATCTTGCATAACCTGACTTTTCCTTTTAAAAAATAAATAAAGACCTGATTTTGAAACACAAAGCAAAATTAGATTTAATTTGCGTATCACTGTAAGGTTCCAAATACATAATTTCATACATCAGGCATAAATCTTTGGGTCCTGACTTTTCATTCTGAAAATGATTATAACAAGTATATGTAATCTTAAAAGAATAGTTTCTAATGATTCCCATTTTGGTAATAACACATCAAAGAATTACAAGGAATGTGCTTTGACCTCAAGATTCACTTTATCATTAAGGAAGCTGGTTTGTACCTTGTGCGCAGAGTGCTTTATGCAGAGTCTAAGCAATTAGAGTATACCTTTCTCATTCACACTAATGATTACAAGACTCAATGAACACATGATCTTCCTGACTTTTGATTACTAGTGAGAATGTGAAAAGAGGAGATGATAAATAAATTATTTTATGCATTAATGCTAGAGACTTTACATCTCTGTGTATGCCTCTAACTTTTGTACTTAGTTATTTATATTCAGTTATTTTCTAGTTTAGGCTATTAACATCAGAGCTATCTGGAAATCCAACACATCTTTTCAACAAGGTTAACTTGGTCTACTTGCTATGAGAGTGCTTAGAATGTCACAGAAGAAAATTAAATTGGTTATATCTCAACAGGAAAATAATATTAAAAATCACTTTAGGTTTATGGTGAGAATACTTAGGTTCCCTACTCCTAAATATCATGGAGCAGTTATTTGACTTTAAATAAATAATGAATTATTTTTATGATACTTCTGTAACAGCACGAAGCACCTTTAGTGCCAAGTAATCAGTGAGCCTAAGAAATTCTTTCTTAATTTTATTGAAAATAAGAAATCCTTGTAGGAGTGCAAGTATTTCAAAAGATATTTTGTGGATTACTTTTTCATTTTATTTTCCAAATGAAATAATATTGTATTATTTATAATAATAATTTCAGGTGTGCATCATTAAAATGTTTCTTCTTTTAGTATTTTATTGTCATCTTCAAAATTAATAGGAGTTGAGCCAAAGACATAGTACAGGAATTAGGCATTTGTCTTGCATGCATGTATCACCTAGGTTCAATTACTGGCACTGCATTTGGTTCCCTGAGCACAGCCAGAAGTGACCCATGACCATATAGCTATGAGTATCTCTGTGTACTAATAGGAGTGGCCCCAAAACAAAACAAACAAGCAAACTGAATAGCAGTTACTTAAATGCTGTAACTTGTTTAAATGCAACTCCTCCCAAAAGATCCTATATGGATAAATCAGATGAATTCACAGTCCTATTTAGCCCTAGAGATTCCGTTATATACCAACTGGCATGAAATTCCCTTAACTAAAGCTATACCTTCACAGTCCATTCAATTCAATTAGTTTATAAATGGGCCCAATTTGGAAATTTCTGGGCAGTCTTATCCTCAAAAACTTAAAATATTACAGCGGAGAAATATGAATACATTCATAAATTGCTTCAAGAGAGCTAAGTTCTATTAGAAAATGTACAAGGTACACTGAGAGTTTAGGGGGAAAAAACCTATGTAAAATTCATGGTAAAGTTGAGTTTTGGGTTAGTATCAAATTTGTGCTGGAGTTAGACAAGTTGAAATGTCAGCGAGGCCATTTCAAGGTAGAGGGCTGCTATTGCAAAGGAAAAAGAATCTCACTAGGAAGGAAGGTGGACTGAGTAAATAGTAACCACCACCACCACTCCCACCCAAGACATGTCTAAATTCTATTCTCTCATATTGCAAAACTTCAGAAATCAGGTCTGTAGAGACATGCCTTTGTTAAGGTTTCAAGATGAGACCATCCTGGACTGAGGTGCCCCATGATTCTAAAGACTGGCATTTTTATAGTAAAAGACAAAGAGTACAGCAAAATTTTCATGAAATGATAGAAATGGAAATTTTAAATTAGGCCACAACAGACCAAAGAAAACCAGGAACATCAGAAACAGAAACAGATAAGAAAGAGCTCATTGAACATCAGAGAGCATGGCCCTGCCCACAGTTAGCAAGCTCAATTCAAGATCCCCAGAATTCTGAGAATACTACTTGCCATATCTACTTTGTGGTGGCCTACTCTGGAAGCCATTGGGAATATAGGGAATACTTTCAGAAATAAAATTTGAGGAACCTACCTCGATCAGAGAAGTAGGGAAGTAAGGGAGTAAGGATAGAAAGGAAGTAAGTAAGGATAGAAACTGAAGGGAGTAAGGATAGAATCCAAGAAAGATACAAGTGATGTGCAAATTTTCTTTGAATAATAATGAAAAATGGCTTAGCACATACTAGGAATAATTAAGATTGGATAACTCAGGGTTTGAAGGAGAAGTACAAGAAGTAAGCCACTTGCTTTACATGTGATCAACCATGATTTAAACCTTGGGATCACATATGGTCCCCTGAGCACTACCATAAGTGACCTCTGAACACAGAGCCAGGAATAGTCCCTAAGCACTATAGGGTGCGACCAAAAAAAAAAAAAAGAGAGAGAGAGAGAAAAATAAGCAGCTTCGAGGAGAAAATAAAAAATTCTATCCTGGATAAACTAAGTATCAGATATCTGATAAAGAGCAAAGTACCATTTGGCCACAATAGTCTGTAGTTCTGGGACGTCTCAAGCAGGTGCCAAGGAGGATCAGTACCTACCTCAAAGTCTTTAGCTGACATCTGGCAGATGCTGGGTTGAGGATTTTGTGATTAGCAGGATGAGTTATAGAGCAGTAGAGAGAAGATCAAGTAAAAGTGCCAATTTTAGGCATTTGGACCATGGGGGAAATCCAGTAAATGAAAGCAGGGTTTTATTAAAGAGGAAGAAGAAAATTTGTGAGGAGGCATGGTCTAGTGCTATGGAGAGACCAATGAGTTTAACCAAGAGTGCTTGGAAATTAGGTAACTGCTATTAAATTTCGAGTGCCCAGAAGTTATGGAATAGCAAGAAGGGAATACAAATTACTAGAGCAAGAAATGAAACATACACTCAAATATAGACTACTTCCTTAAAATTACTTTTGGTAAAAGAGATTAATGTATATGTGGCTTAAAGTAAAGTAGTGTGAAATAAAGGTCCTTTAGACTTTGATCAGGCTTTAGCACTTTAGCATGGTATCTCCAGAGAGCCCCTGATAACCTGCAAATGATACAGAAAACACTAATTCTTAGACAAGGTACATTTGCCAGATGAGCTCATTGTCACTCAAAAAGAGTTATCACTGTAGAAGGATGCCTGGGGGGATGAAGTACAGCAACAATCAGTATTTACTAGGAAAGAGCTCAGGACTAAAATAGTTCATGTTTTAATAGAGTGTATAGATGAGCTCCTAGAAAGCTAGTGGAAGAGAAGCAGAGGAGGTACATGAAGCGATGGGAAAGCTAGAGGAAGGAAGAAGGGAAGTGGCATAGGAGAGCAGATGCACTAAGAGACAATGTTGCCTGCTTTGCAATCTGTCTAGGGACAGCCTTTGCCTGGTGGGCCCTCCAGTCACTCAGTGATTTGTTCTGGTAATTATCTAGTAAGTATCCTCCAAAGAGAATTCAAGGGATGGGTAATAATCTGAAAGCACACACTGCCTCTGATTTCTAGGTCTTTTCGTATACTCGGAGTATTTTTCAAGAGTGTTCAAGAAAGTGCAAGACAATTGCTGCCAGCCCAACAAGATTTTGTGCAAAGATCCTCACAAAGCACCAGAAGTAATTTCTTAGAAGAGAGCAGAGGTCACCATCCCAGCTCTCCACAGTAGTGTAGGTCATTAGCCAATATGTATAGCATATAGCAAATCCTCATTTTCTCCTGTTTGTTTACTACCTTAATATTAGGGCACACAATGCAATTTTCCTGGAAGAGAATAACCAAAAACTTAATTGTACTTGTAGTGAAATATAAATAAGATTTGTAAATCAGGAAATTTCAATAGCTATCTGAAAGTCTACTTAGTCTCTTCTTTTTCTATCTCAAAACTGCTGTCCTTGCCTTGAAGGCAAAGTCAGAAATTTATTATAGATTGTTCAATGCTTTCTTCAAAATCACACAATTATATTTAGTAACTATTATGTAGGTGAAAAGCTTATGGAAAAATGTTTTTCATTTTGTAGAAGGTTATACAATCCATAGTTAAAATTTAATTGGTATTGTAAGGCTTGAGAGCAATCTTATTTGACTGACTACCCAGAATCCACATTTCATGGAACTCAGGAAGTGGCTCTGTGAAGAAGACATTAGGGTTGGCAGTAAAGAGGCCCGTGACATAAGGTTAGGATCCAAACAAAGAAGGGAGATAAATATTTACCCCAACTTCAGAAGTCAGAAACCTGCATTCACTCACCAAATATTTACTGACTTCTTGCTGTGAGTCAGACACTGCTAGCAAGGCAAGGAATTAATTATGAGTAAGAAAGGAGTCCAAAGATTCAGCCCTTATTGTAGTCATGAATCATTTTTAATTTGACATTTCATGGTGTTTCTCAAATGTCAGAAGAATTTTTTTTAAGTTCAGAAGTGGTGAAGTACAAGAGACGGTGAAACAGATGGTAGCAATGACCCACATACTGGCTGGAAATGCGGAGGATTCCAGCTGCTCTTGGAAGTATGTATCTTCATTGAAAGAACAGAAGTAGGTGCAGAATCCATATCAAATGAGATCTCTGGTTGTCCCCAGTCAAGATCTGGGACAGATTTTGTAATGTATGTCTCGTGCTTTTCCTCTCCTCTCTGTTCTGCTAGACATACTCCTTTTCCCCTCTAGAAAAGACTTTCCTGATGACTCTGGAAAATCCTGCCTTAGGTATGACCTTCCAGAACATCCACCTTCCTGGTTTCTCTGAATAGACTACTAGAGTCTTAAACTTAACTCTCAGAGACCTTTCTGATAACTAGAGGGGAAAAAAAGTTCAAGAAATGGAAGTCAATATCAAACCATGAAGACACTTTTTTTGGCAGTTAGATTTCAATTTACCTAAAACCCTAAGCCTTTTCTTTACTTGAGAATTAAATGTTCCTCTTAATTGCAACTGCACATATTGTATCTCATTGAACGAGAACATGCTTCAAGCACACTTTTACATGGAGCTTGATGAAGACTACTATAATGATGGATGCTGAAATAACAGTTCCACTTCCAATGCAGTAATATGCCCAGCCTCAAAGTGTTCTCTTACCCGCAACCCCACTCATGTCAAGTTAATAAAAATGATGTATGATTTTTATATTAATCATATTTTTATTATAAAAACCCAGCAGACCAGACTATCACAGCCCGGATCATCGACACCCACCCTGCAGCAGTTTTTTTTTTTCAATCCGGCCCAGGTATGCTGAACCAGAGACTCTCAGACATGGGGCAGAGCTGCTACTTGCTCTCCCTGTGCCCAGCCGCTCATGAGGCGCCCGGGAGGTATGGCGGGTTCTAGCCCTGGCCTGCCACCCCAGCAGAGCCTCACAACAAGCCCTACAACCCCCACTCCATGGAGGCCGCCCTTTTTCACATCCGGACTTCTTTCTCCTCCACAACTCCACCCAGCAGACCAGACTATCACAGCCTGGCTCGCGGCCACTAGTGGCCGCGCGGTTCATCAATAATTGCTTTATTTAGAGGTGACTACAAGAATATGCCACCTGCACAGCAAGCCTGGCAAGCTGTTTGTGTCATATTTGATATGCCAAATACCAGTAACATTTATATTAGGTCATTTCCATGACCTAATATAATGGTTGGAGGCTCTTTATGTTCCTGGATCAAGCGGATGCCTTTGGATTCTACTAGCATGAGACAGGACATATAGAGATATTACTGGTGCCCACTCTAGCAAATAGATGATGAAAGGGAAGATCGTGATAGTGAATCAGGGAAAATGTTGCAAAACACATCACATGTTCCCATCACTCACAGATAGCATTTACCACAGTAACACTTTTCGATTCTACATAGCTTTTAGAGTTATTGACGCCTAAGATTTATTTGTTTTACATTATCTTTGCTTGTTTTGGTTTGTGCGCCCCACTCAGAAGTTCTCAGGGATTATTCCTGACTTCTATGTCCAGCAATAATTCCTGAGTATACTCACAGGCCCATCTCTGATGCCAGGGTTATAACCCAGGTGGATGACATACAAGACAATCATTTTATGTGCTATACTATCTCTCTTGTCCAATTCATCACTTCTCTTACATTAGATATACATAAACATTTTCCCAGATAAGGCAATATTTTTGTGCAGTCTAATTTTACTAAAGCATAACAATCTTCTTTAAATTAAATCTTCACTCAGGTGACATTGGTTTGCATCACTATATGTGTTTCAGGAGTGTTTTCTCACACAACTTCAAAAAAAAATTAATACCATGCTACCATCAAAGTTCTGCTACTTACTGAATCTCCTGCTGAATCTCCATTCAGCATTTTATTTTACTTTTTTATTTTTTATTATACCACCATACGATACACAGTTACAAAAACATTCATGATTGGGTTTCAGTCATACATTGTTCCAGCACCCACCCCTCCACCAGTGGCTCCATATTCCCTCCCCTCTCCCCCAGACTGCCTCTATAGTAGGCACTTTTCCTTTAAATCTCCTCTACCCTTTGTGCCTCCTAAGTTCTCCCCTCTGGCATCTGAGGTCTATATTCCAAATCCAAGGGTTAGTTTTGGATTGATTTTTCTCTGTTACCTTGTTTTGCTTCTTCATACCTTCATATGAGTGAGATCATCTGGTATTTGTCTTTCTCTTTCTGATTTATTTTGGTCAGCTTTATACCCTTCAACTTCACCGATGTTGTTACAAATAGCAAGATTCCACCTTTTTCCTATAAGCTGAGTAGTTGTTCCACTGTATATAAATATCACACATTCTTTATGAACTCATCTGTTTGGGGGGCACATAGGATGAATTTCTATCTTAGCTATTATAAGAAGCACTGAAATAAACATGAAAGTGCATAAGTCCTTTCGAGTTAAAGATTTCCTGTTCTTTGGATATGTTATAATAGGTTAATTTTATCTGTAACAAGTGGATATTTAGTGCTTTCAACAGCTTTATTGAAAGACTTTCTTTCTATACTGTATAACATCTTTAGTGTTAAATAATTACACAATGTATGGTTTGAGAAGGAGTCTCAATTATCTTCCACTGATTTTCTTCTCAATTTTTCTTGTGATACCATACTATTTGATTATTATTGTTTTGCAACATGTATTGAAGTCCAAAACTATGAGACCTACAATATTTTTCTCAAGATGGCTTCAGGGTCTTTTATAATTCCATGTAAATTCCAATCATGTCTGTTCTAATTTAATTAAAAATTTAATAGAATTTTCACTGAACTTATAAGTATAATATTCTATTAAGCAAGTGGTCTATAATTGACAGTCCTATTGACAAAATTTTTGGTTGCTCCCTATATTAAACTGGGACACCTAACATTATAAACTTCTGAGTATATTTTCCCTAAACATAATTATATTCCCTATAGTCCTTAAATAAAATTGTCTGTTAAAAGATACAAATTTGAACATTTTTAATAAATAAAAGCAGGATCTATTGAGACAACCAACGCCTCCTTTGACCAACCCTTTTCATACCAATAGGAAAAAAGATTCAAGGCTTCAACTTGATTCCTAACATAGTTTGGGAATGGGGAGAGGGTTGGTAGCAGGGGTATGTTATAATTTCCTATTGCTGTTAATCACATACTTCTACAAACTTTGGTGCTTACAGCTTCTACTCATGTCTTGCATTGTCTAAGCTGATATTCTGCTAAGCGTGTCATGGAGTTGTAATAAAGGTGTCGGTCAGTCTCATTTCTTATCTTAAGAGTTTGGGGGAAGAATTCCAGGCTGATTTAACCGTCAGAATTTGTTTCCTTCTCAGTTTTTCTCATGTCTGCCTTCACCTTTAAGTCAGCAATAATGGGCCAAGTTATTATATTTTCGCTATCTCTGACTTCTCTTCCTACATTTCTGACTTCAATTAACCCCTCTGGCAAACAGTATGGAGGCTTCTTTATTAAAGTAAAAATAGAGCTACCATATAGCCCAGCAATTCTACTTCTTGATTTCTGTCCCTAGGAAACAAAAACATTCATTCTAAAGGACATATACACATAACTATTCACTGCCACGCTCAGCACAATAGCTACAATATGAAACCAAGCTAGATGTCCAACAACAGGGGCCAGAGCTATCGCACAGAGTGTAGGGCATTTGCCTTGCATGAGACCAACCCAGGTTTGATCCCCAGCATCCCATATGGTCCCCCAAGCTCCGTCAGGAGTAATTCCTGAGTGAAGATCCAGGTGTAACTAATGCCTGAGCCTTGCCAGGTGTTACCCAAAAAGCAAACTATAAAAAATTTTTAAAAAGATGTTCAACAACAGAATTGGATAATGAAATTATGACATATATACACTGTGTAATACTATGCAGCTACAAGGAGGAATGAAATCATACTATTCACTGCAATTTTTATAGTACTGGGAAATATCATGTTACGTGGTGAGCAATAGAATGAATACCAGATCACTTCACTGATATATAGAAGTATAACTGGAGGATGGTATGCATGGTTTCAAAGGGGAGTTACCCACATTATCATTGACCTTTGATAATAGAATTGAAAAGTACAGGAAAGGAAAGAAATTGAGGGAGAAAGTAAAAAAGAGTCAGACAACAAGTAACAGGAGCAGGACTTAGGGCATTGAGCACATTGGTGGCGCAGAGGTGTGATACATGTATATATGCATACATATTTGGTTGATGTAGAGATATGCATATATAAGCTACTAACACAACAATACTGAGATCTCAACTGAAACAAAAAATGTGCCTGTCAAGGATGCAGGCTGGGTTGTGGTAGGCAACTTGGGGACATTAGTAAAGAGATTTCAACACTGGTGGTAGGATTGGTGTAAGAAATTGTAGTCCTGAAACTCAACTGTGATTAACTATGTACATCTAGGTGCTAATTTTTTTTAATTTTTTATTATAGCACCGAAGAAATAGCTAAAAAGATGCTATTTTTTTAGAAGCTGTTGAAGCTGTAAAAGAAATAGCATCAAAGAAATAGCTAAAAGACAAAGAGCCTCCAGCTCTAGGCACATCTCTTCAACTCCACCATTCTCCCTGCATTAACATACGCCTCAGAGACCTGGGCCCTATGAAAGCAGGATGATAATGATATTCGGGTCTCCCAAAGGGGAATCGAAAGAGCTATGCTTGGAATATCACGCCTTACTCAAGTGAAAGAAAGAATTCGGAGCTCCGACCTCTGTCGTTGTTCCAGAGTCAGGGACACTGTCTCCTTTGCCAAGGCATCGAAAATCAGATGGGCTGGACATGCAATGCGATTTGAGACGACCGCTGGACTAGAGCCATTACCGACTGGATCCTGCGGGATGTCAAAAGATCACGTGGCCGCCCACCTACATGATGGTCAGACTTCTTCGGCAAGACCCTGAACGAACGATTTGAGGCTCTTTGTATTCCTGAAGCAACCAGATGCCATTGGGCCACACTGCCACGTGATAAGGTCAAATGGAAATATTACTGGCACCGGCTCGAGCAAATCAATGAATAATGGGATGTCAAGTGATCAAGTGATTATACCACCATGAGATATACAATTTCAAAGATGTTCATGATTGGGTTTCAGTCATACAGTGTTCCAGCACCCACCCTCCACCTCTGCCCTATTCCCACCATCAATGTCCTCAAATTCCCTCCCCCTCCCCCATTCTGCCTCTATAGCAGGCACTTTTCCTTTTCCTCTCTCTCTTTCTCTCTCTTTCTCTCTCTCGCTCTCACTCTTTCTCTTTTTCTCAGCTTTAAAATTTTAATAAAATTTTTTCAAATAAATTTTCTCACTTTTAAGAATTCACATGATTTGACTGTGTCTAATTGATAATATGGAATCATCAGTTTTATGGTCCTTACTTATATGTATATTTTAATTTTTTGTTGCTTATGATTTTTTTTAAAAGTCAAGGCATAAAATTCACAATAGTACTGAAGTTGTTACAGTCGCAGAATACCACATCAAATCCTCTTTAGTTGTGTTGTTATACAGCATATTCATATGCTCTGTCATTACAGGACTAGAGAGTGGACATTTTTGTTTCGGGACATGGGGAAGGAGGAGATCATCTATCTATCCAGGATAGAACCACAAAATTACATGAACTTCATCCATGGTTACTTGATTATCATCTTCCCGCCACCCCCCAGCAATGTTTAGGGAGGGTTTACTCTGTCTTTTCAAGCATGGTACGGAGAACTGTTCTCTTAACACCTACTGCACACACCCCAGCAAGTTCTTAATTGGTCAAAAGGGTTGTCTTGAGAAACTTTCCAACATCTCTTGTTGCTAGGAAACTGCGGTCCCTATTCCCTCAGGAACAAGCTTCCCCTCATATTTATATGCAGTGGTGTTCTGTTGTAATAAACGACATTATGTCATGTGCTCAGGCTGTTGCCAGTCAAAAAAGAATGCAAAAAATTCAAGGGAATTTACATACAAATATAGGTCTGCAGATGGCAACTTCACCCATATAAATGTATAAATGTCTGCATGGACCTATCCATTATTGTGACTTACTAAGTTGGAGGTTTCTCCCTTAAATCTAACTCATTTATTCCTTATTAGTTTTCTGTAAAGGTTTTCTTCTCTATGGTTAATTTCGAAGGAAATAGTGTGAGTTTTCAGCAAAAGCAGTTTCCATGGTTACAGTGAAGTCTTACTAAAAATAGCACATGATGTAATCAGCAAAACTTTAGCTACTAAAGTAACTAGACAAAATGGATCTGCCTTTCTGTAGGAAGTTTGTTCTGTCGTTCAAGCTGTGTCTATGACACATGAAGGAATAGTCTGTGAATTATTTTAATGCCCGAGACTCCAGCTTCTCAACACTTTTGTGGGCAGCTAGCTCCCAAGCTGTTCAGGCTCTGGGATTATTTCAATACTGTGCAAAGGAGAGAGGCCGAGACAAGGAGAGAGATAAGAGAAAGAACAGAAAGACAGAAGTATGTAACTCGCCATAAATCACTTATTCCCTTTTTCACTTTTCTCAAAGTCTCATTCAACTCATTTGCTACATTGCATAATATAGGGAAAAGCTTTGTTATCATTTGATTCGCCTCTCTATCTATCTACACCCTCGGAATTCTACAGCTAGCTACCTACTCTATATTTCTCACTTTTTGCATGGGCTTTTTTTTCCAGTGACTGATTCAAGGTTAATATGAACAAAATAAATTACAAGAGAGGGGCTCATCCATTTGATTATTTCTCTTCCATCATTTTGCTCACCCACTTGTAACACACGATGCTGGAAGAGGCCCGAGATTAAAGCATCTTTTGCTTGTATTTGCTGTTCTTTGTCCTCATTATGTTTGAACTGTCACTCTGCACAGCTGGATTTCCACTTCCAATATCCTTTCTACTATCCCTTTATATAATTAGAAAAGAAAATCAGGAATGGCAATCCCACCTGCTTCTAAGACAAATTCTCCACGAAAGCGCCCCCAAATCTCTGCTGCTAGGAGTATAAACAAGTTTGTAGGTATAAACATGAACATATGTGCATAGGTGTAGTTATATATATATGAGTTGCAGAGCCAATACTGCAAGCATGAGATCTACATCATCTTCTGTTGGGCCACAAAGTCCAGTCCAGGCTGCAAGGCTCCTGTATGCTCTTTCTGCCACTCTGGTCCCTCAGTGCCAAATTTTGCCTCTGCTCCCTACACTCAGTCAAAACGACACTCTCAAAACAAAATTCAATCTCAAAACTGAGTCCTTTTCTAACTAGAAAGGCCCTAGAAATAGTCCTGGTGTCCTTTCAGAACCAAAATAGAAATGCTTGCTTCTCTTCAGTCTGGGAGCTCAGCAGATCTCGAACATATTATTTAAAGTCCACGCCACTGGAGAGAGAAAGCTGGAAATATTTGTTAGGCGCCTTGGCCATTGCGTACCTTGGCAGTTTCTTAAATGCATTTTTATATCCAGGACATTGTTGACAATTGTAGGGTCAGAACAACTTAAACTTGTAGATTATGTGAGAATGAACTAAATTCACCGTGTTCCATCAAAATGCTGTCCTTAAATATCTGGCTTTAGAAAGGAACTTAGAGCTTACAGTTTTAATGGCTTTTTATGACATCCCTTTAAGATTCATTTGCTTCTCTGTATGTCTATGGAACACTAACTCCTGAATATAGTCTCAGAGGCAGCACAAGCCTGGCCTGGTAATTCTAAAAGCAATACATGTAGGTAAGACTCAAAAATAAAGTCTATCAGGTGAGAAAGGAGTGCAAATGAATTGACCATAATAAGTTTCTCGAATTTTGTTGTTGTTTTTAATTTCTCTGCTCCAGTGAAAATATTCTGTGAAAGGTTATTCCCTAAAGACTAATAAATCTACTTTCCAAAGAGATGGAGGTGAAAAGAAAACCAGTCAATTCAGCTGTAACCTAGTGCCCCATGGCTGTGTGGACTCAGGTAGAGGGATCGGAAGATGGGAAAGGCCATTTCTTTTAGGATCTATTTGTTTTAAAAAGCAGGTAGTTCATGAAGAAGTCCCCAAATGGGCATGATGCCAGAGGAGTTACCCAGTCCCTCCACATGCATTCTAACCCTCCCCTAGGTCACTTCCTACCCTATAAATGCTATCTCTAGGAGGTCTAGACACCAGAGACTACCAAAACCCCTAGCTTTCAACTGTGCTGGCCTATGAAGATTCTTATCTCTAGAGATGGGGAAGAGGATCTGAAGAAAGTCAAGACATATATTTCCCTGGCTCCTTGAGCATAGGGACTTCATAGACTGAACGCACTGATGGATGTTTCCCCTGACCACTCCAAACTTAAAGATCTTAGACTCACTGCTCATAGTCCTAGCTGACTGCACTCTTTCTTGGGATTTCTTGTGGATCGATCACCCAATTTTGTTTTACAAACAATATACCGTCTTCAGATTGATTCATTTTTTGCGAATTTGTGCCATTTATTTTCTAATGGCCCTAGGATGAATGGTCAAATCATTTGCAAAAGAACTCTTATTTCTGACCATTCTGGCTGCTGTCGCAAAGTACCATCAATTGGGTGGCTTATAAACAGCATTTATTTCTCCTATCTGAAAACTGGGAAGTCCAAGATCAAGGAGCTAGCACAAATAAATTCCAAGTCTGGTGGATGTCCAATTCCTATTGCATACCTTTTTGTCTAAGTTGTGTGGAATCTATTTTTCAGCCTCATTGAGATATAATTGACAAATAAATTTCCAGTATATTTTAAGCGAGGATTTGGCAGAATTCCCCCATTGAGCCAATTAACATAACTACTCCTCACATAATTACTTTTTACAAGATGTAAGTTTTACTCTTTTAGTAAATTACAGGTATAAAATATAATGTTTTCAATTATAGTCATGTTACACAGAACATCCTCATATCTTACCCATCTTATAACTAAAAGTATGTGCCTTTTTACCAACCTCTCTCTATTCCTTCACTATATCCTTAATTACTAACAATTACTTTTCTATTTGTTTCCATGAGTTAGATTCTTTTAAAATTACATACGTCAGTGAAATCCATGCTGGTTTTAAGTTTCTGTCTGGCCTATTTCAGCTAGCAAAATGGCTCCACCCCAATACAGCTATAACTAGGATGGAATTCTCATCATTTTTTTCAAAACACTGAACAGTGTTCCACTATGAACATGTGTGGATTCTTTTGGTGGGGGGGGGAGAATATAAAAGTTGAGTTGCTGAATTGTATGGTAGCTCCATTATTAATTTCTTGTGAAACCACTATACCACTCCTCAGTGGCCACATGTATTTTTACTTCCCCAACAGTTCAGGAATATTTCCTTTTCCACATTTTGACAAGTACACATAAACTTTTATCTCTGAAACAATAGCTGTGGTGTCTCTCTTATTTATATACTAACCCCACTTATACCTTCCCAAAGGCCTCCTAATACCATCACATTAAGAGTTAGATTTCAGCACATGAATTTGGGGAAAACACAAATATCAAGAATTCAATCTAAGTAAGACAACTCTCAGTTCTTGGTCATATACCTAAGGGAGTTTTCTACAAGAGTCAAATTTAAAAAAGAAAACTCCTTCAAAATAGGGAGTCATATGGACGACCAAACAATGATCTAAAGAGGGACTCTAAATGAATTAACAGTACCCAGTTAAAAGGAGAAAGGGAAAGAATAGGATAAAATTCAGTAATACTCATTGGAACTTTTGTGAAATATGAGGAATTAGTTTTGCAAAGCACAGGAAAAGGGAAAATTAAGGTCATCTGAGTGTCTAAGAGTATAAATGCTATGTTATTAATTTTAAGTCAAATCACTTCATATTATTGCTTGTCATTTTAGAGATACAGTTACAAAACATTACTCTTTAAATGTAAGTTCAATACTTTAAGACACTCTGATATGAAGTTGGCCATTCTGAGAACGGTGTTAAAGTAAGTATACCTCAATTGCGACCCCAACTGCCAACAATTGAACTCCTTACTCTGCTCAAGATGCTGGTTAAATCTTTGCACTCTTTAATTATTGCAACAATCCTAGAAAGGGGTATTGCTGTGCTCTGCAATGTCAGACAAAAGGATCTTAGAAAGACACAGGATATACTGTGTGTGAATTAAGAAGCAGAATTCCTAAACCACTAGTTCATTTTTTCAGTCATCATCTAAGCATTTGCTATTCAAGTGTTTTAGGACTATAGGAAAGTATGTAACTGCTAACATGTGATAGTTAAAAGGCTCACAAATTACTCTATATCAGTGTAAAGGAAATTAAGTCACCTGCTTTCTAAAATTTTCTTCTGATCTCCATTCATAATCTATAACAGGATCATTTCCAAATATATACCTCTAGGCCTGACTTCCTCTAAAAATGACAGTCTTAGACATCATACATCCAAATGCCTTTAAAACATCTCCACTTTATCTATAATAAACAAACCAAACATGTTCATATTTTCTCCTGATTTCATCACTCACCCAAACATATGCTTTGAAATAAAGCACATTAATCTGTAATAAAGTAGGAGTATTTATACTATTGTTCAGACTAAAGACACAGAAATATTATTGATGCCTCTCTTTCCTCTGAACCCACTTATACCCAGTAGCAAGTTCCATTTTAAATATCACTTGGTACCAGCTTCATGACCTTCCACCATAGTCCAAAGCATCATAATCTTCTGTTTGGAGTATTGCAAGAGGTGTTTGACAGATCATCCTGCTTCTCCTGTTATAGTCTCAAGGGCATTCAACCATATACTAGACAAAGTGATTATTTCAAAAGTAATATAAGATCAATTATTCCATTAATCAAAACTTCTATGCTTGTCAAAATCAATTCTATATCATGAAGGCGATAGAATTCTTGGTTGCAACCACCTTGCTGTCCTCATTACTTTCCAAACTCTCCATCATTCTCCTTACTCTGAACACATTAAAAAAACTGCTACTTCTTAAAAGCATCAAACTTTCTCATGCCATATCTTTTGAACTTGCCATTCATTCTCCCTGAGTGATCATCTCTAAGAGCTATTATTTCATCGAGGTTTTTTGTTTAAGTTCATAATCCCTGACCCTTTTGGAAATTTATCAGGCCACATTACTCCCCGTCCTCTCTATTTTCTTCTCTCCAAGATATGACCTACTACATAACACTTAATTGCAAGTTATACTCTCCTGCTCCTCAGTCATTTATTTTACTAAAATAGAGAACAGATATATAACTGGTTAACTACTCTGCTATGTCCCCATAATCTAGAACCATAGTGCAACTACAGAGGTTAAATTATGAATTATAGCTTGTAGAGAGACTCATAAGGTATTCTTTAATTGATAAAAGAATATAAAAGTTATGGAAGGAGGAAGTAAGGAAGGAATGAATAAAGGAAGTAGAGAAGGGAGGAAAGGAGGGAGGAAGGAAAGGATGGAGGAAGAGAGGGAGGTAGAAAGGAAGAGAGGGAAGGAGGAAAGAAGAAAGGGAGGCAGGCAAACACAAACAAAAAAAATCTCACTGATAAAGCTTTTGTAAGTGTTCCTTGGCCTACTCTGGAGTGTATTGCTAGCAAAGAAGTTATACCAAGGCATAATGAAGGTCCTCAACTTAGACCAAAGCTTTGTATTTAGAATTTCCAAGGAGCATCAAAATGAGGTGTGAATATAGAGAAAGAAGTAATAACCTCTACTGTATTTTTTCTCCACACAGAAAAAGACTGTTGGAAAATTTTATAATGTGGTTCTTCTGTGAAGGATATAGAGTCAATAAACCCTGACTCTTTAACCCTAATGAAAGAGTTAGCAACTCTTTCATTGCTAACAGTAATAATGAAAAAGCACACACTAGAAAGGCGTTAGACATTTGGTCCTATTGTTTCAGCAAACCAGACTCTTTTCCTCTTTTTTAGTAAACCAAATTCATTAGCATGCATTATGAAGATTCTAAAATTTTACAGCTGCTTCCCACATTCAAATTTGACACTAGATAGTGCTTCTGACAGGTTTCTGATGAGTTTTTCCAAATTTTGGAAATGAAAAAATATTCCTCCATGGCCAGTCGAATATTATTAGAGAAATAGAACTGGGGTATTCAGAAAGTCATCAGGGATATTGTAAATACTGCTGTCTCAATTGTTGAAATGCTAGAGAAGAATGGTCCTTTTCAGCTTGTTTGTTTTATTCACATATTCACTCAACAAGCTTTTATGGCTCGAACTCTCGTAGGTATTGGTGATGCAGTAGGGGATAAGATAAACATGGACTCTCCCTGGAAAGCTGTTAGTAGTAAAAATTACTTGTCAACAATTTTCAGTTCACATTCTTTGATTCAACCATTCTTTCAACATCATCCATCATTAAAAAGAAAAGAGATATGTATGTATCTTCCCAAAAGGACATATGGCTTTGTGGCAAAAATCCAGTGAAAAGAGATCAGTAATTTTCATCCACTTATTAATTCATTCGCTCTTTCAACAAAATAGTTCAGAGCATCTGTTACATACTAGGTGTCACGATGTGAATGAAACAAAATAGATGGTATGCCTGTTCTGCTGGAGCTTACCATTCTCAGAAGGTGTTTACTATATTAAAGAAGATTAAATAAAAGTATTGCATAGGAGAATCAAAAATTATGAAAACTTGATTCTGAGTGTTATTCCTCCATTCTTACCTCCTGAGAAGTGTCTCTTTCTGATGACTCCACTAAAGTATCAACCTAGACATTTTCCTTGCTCTGTGTGCTCTGTAATCTCACTTATTCAAAGTTTTGTGTTATGGTCATGTTTTTTAACCCACTATAGAAGCGTAACCTTTTCAGCTCTTAACAGTGTTAAATTTATGAAAAACCTCCAAGAAATTCTTCAATTAAGCAAGTATAAATGAAAAGATAAATGAATATCAAAATGATTAAGCACATTTTTCTTTTCCCAAAAGGAATGCTATATGAAACTCATACTCCTCCAGTACCTGAAAGTATTTTTATAATAGAAGTTCCAACCTTCTTAGTCTATAGCAATATTAATGTTGATTTTATTTAACAGGTCTTCCCAAATTCCACAGTAAAAATTTTACTTTGTTTCTAAAACCTGCATCTTCTGGTATTTTCCATGTATTATTTAATGACACCTAAGTCCTCCCTGGTTACTGAGGCAGAACGGCAATCTCTCCTAATCACCCACACACATTTTTTCATGTGAGATTCTTTACTCTCCAATATTTGTTCATTCTTTTTTTATCTCCTTCTTGAATATAAAGCCTATCACTTGAATCTTTCTCTCCCCTTCAAGCTCCCATGGACTATCAAGCTTTGTTATCTCTTGCTTGAGCTATTTAAGTGGCTACCAACAATCTCCCTGTCAATATTTGTACTATCAAATTCACCTGAATTCACCATTCAATGCTCACATGTTGGGAAGGACCAATAGTGCAGATGGTAGCATATAATTGTCTTGCATGTGGATGACTTGGGTTCTATTTCCAGCTTCCTAGACAGGACCCAGAGCACTGCCAGAAGTAATTCCTGCTATAGAGCCAGGAGTAATCTTGCCAGGCGTGTCCCTCAAAACCAAACAAACAAAAACATACACATATGTTAAGTTTCTCTTGCAAAAATCTCCCATAACACCCAAGTTACATTGATAGAAGGCTTTTTATGAGAAAGTGCCCTATGGGAAATAATGTGGTGCGAACTTGGCTTAAACACTAAAACAGGTTTCTTTGCTGCAGGACTTCTCCAAGTTTTTAATACACTACTCCGCATCGTGAGTCTCTAAGAGGAAGCAAGCTGTTCTCCGAGTATTTGATAGAAGACTTTTTCTCACGGAAAACGGAATCTGGTTTTATCAGTTGGCATACTCATCACGTCCTGTCTCCTTTATTCTCTACATTCCACAATTATATAAATTGGAAAAAACAAAAACTTAATTCTTTCATAGTTTTCCTGACTGTCAAATGTGTGTAAGTGCGTATGGGGCAGTTCGAGCTATAGGATGAAGACAGAAATCTTGAAAACAACTCCTTTGATGTCTCATCTCTTGTCTTCCTGCCTGTAATAAAATACCTAATATTGAAAGAGTGGCAGGCCCCAGATACCCTGCTGAGGATAGGAGCTCCGGGAGATGGCAGGAGGCTGCTTTCCCTAGTTCCACTCATGGGTCCATGAGCCAACCCTGAACATGTATCATTTAATCTGTGTTTTAGGATTTTCTGTTCTAGTAGCTGAAAGCAATCTTAATGAGTGCAGACCCTGAGCACTATTTGGGAAATAGTAAAGTACAAATTTCTAGGCATGGCAAGCAACTTACTATAAGCTATTCATCTCCCATACTTCTAAACCTTCTCAAAGATACCAAAGGTTTTCAGTTACACCAATGTCTCGAAGGCTTCATATAATTCATTTAACATGTCCAATAGTTCATTAGTATATGATTTACAGTTCTGTACACTATCAGCACTACAGTCTTGACATCAATACTTGGCTCTGTTCTTCAGCTTCAGGTACCTCCCTTCTGTAACACCTGCAAGGGCTGTTTATTGAACTACAGCCAAGTCTATTACTGTTCATAACTCTTCAGATCAGTGCACCATTTGGAACTTCAGGGTACACATCCTTTATTTATTCCTCAAACTAAAAATGTTGTAGCAAGAGGAAAGAAACGCATTCTCTCCCTTCCTTTGTTAATAGCAGTTCTGACCACTTCTGTGGAAGTAGAACCTTCTAGATTCAGACTGCCTCAGGATGTTGCTGTGCATTTGCTTATAGACACATGGTCTGAGTTGCACCATGAAGCCTCCCACTCATTGTAGTGACCTCATTTTGTTTATCCAGTTATATTATATCCCTCAGCATTCTCCTTCAGTCTAATATGCCCATTTCTTCATTCACCTAGAAAATGACCCTTCATCTTGAAAAAGTAAACAGCTATACTGAAATTTTGCCTTCCTTTGAAGTAGCTCCCTCAAAATTCAGTTATTCAAACCTTTTCTTCCTAAACATATATAAGACACACCTGTATTGAGGTGCTGACTACATGTAATATGATTCTCTATTTGTGTGATTCTCTAGTGAATCACTGTATCAGTCACTGTCTTCCTGTTCATCATCGATTTGCTCGAGCGGGCACTAGTAACATCTCCATATGTCTTGTCTCATGCTAGTAGAGCCCAAGATCATCTGCTTGCTCCAGGAACATAAAGAGCCACAAACCATTCCATCAGGTCATGGGAATGAGTTCTATAATTGTTACTGGTATTTGGCATATCAAATACGACACGGGTAGCTTGCCAGGCTTGCCATGTGGGTGGCATACTCTTGTAGTCACCTCTAAATACAGCATTTATTGATGAACCTCTGGGCTGTGATAGGCTCGTCTGCTGGGTGGAGTTCTGATGAGAGGGAAGTCCAGATGTGGAATATGGCAGCCATCATGGAGTGGGGGTCGTCTGGAACTCCACCCAGAAGACGAGCCTATCACAACCTGGATAATCGACACTCACCCTGCAGCAGTCTTTTTCAAGTCCGGCCCAGGTATGCTGATCCAGAGACTCACAGACATGGGGAAGAGCTGCTACCAGCTCTCCCTGTGCCCAGCCACTCAAGAGGCACCCGGGAGGGATGGTGGGTTCTAGCCCTGGCCCACCACCCCAGCAGAGCCTCGCAACAAGTCTCTAGTGAAATAACCTATAAATTCTGTGTTTAAAAAAGGCACCACATTGTGTTTGAAATTTCTACATCCTATATAGTTCTTGGTATTTACCAGGGGCTTTATGAGTGTTTAATCAATGGATAAATAAAGATATCAACCTGTGACTAACATATAGATGGTGCTTGCAACCCTAACTTTATTAAGGTTGAAATGACAATATTGGGTTGATCACCAAGAACATTATAAAATGATAGAAGCTAATTCTAAACTAACTATATAGACATAGCTCTGACATTACATTAACAAGATATATTATTAATAATGAATGTGGAGAGCATCATGCTAAGTAGAATGGGTCAGAAAGAGATGGACAGACATGGAATGGCTACATTCTTTTGTGGGATATACAAAGTAGTATGAGACTATCCAAGGACAGGGTGAACAGGGACCAGGAGGACTGGTCAATGGTTGGATGCTTGCCACAAGTGTGGGGTACCATGCCATTTTTTATATCCTGCAAATAAAAGTAGTCATTCTATATCTATCCTTTTCCCTCTGGCTAGTTTCATTCAGCATGATCCTCTCCATGTCCATTCATTTATAAGCAAATTACATAACTTCGTTTTCCTAACAGCTGCATAGTATTTCATTGTGTAGTTGTACCATAGTGTCTTTATCCAACTGTCTATTCTCGGGCACTCAGGTTGTTTCCAGATACTGGCTATTGTGAATAGTGCTGCAAGAAACATAGAAGTGTAGATGGTGTTTCTGCTGTAATAGCATGATACCAATATCCAAAGTCAGGCAAAATGTGGATCAGAAGGTTTTGTCAGTGAGTGGAATCTACTACAAGTGTGTGGGAATTAGAGGTTAGGTAAGACAGAGAAAGGAACAGCGTACTAATAATTATTGTAAATAATAATACCAGCCTAGAACTGAGCATTCAATGTAGGAAAAGGGATATACATGATAACCTCTAAATGTATGTATTGCAAGCCACAATGTGTAAGAGAAGGAAGAGAGGCAGAGAGGAGAGAGAGAGAGAGAGACAGAGAGAGAGAGAGAGAGGAGACAAAGTGCCTGCAATAGAACCAGACTGGGGAGGGGGGGGAAGGAATCAGGGAACATTGGTGGTGGGAAATGGGCACTGTGGAGGGATGGGTGCTGGAACACTGTATGAATAAAACCCAAACATTAACATTTTGTAACTGTATAACTCATGATGGTATAATAAAATATAATCACTGTATCACTGTCTTCCCATTCATCATCGATTTGCTCGAGCGGGCACCAGTAACATCTCCATATGTCCTGACTCATGCAAGTAGAGCCCAAGGGCACCTGCTTGCTCCAGAAACATAAAGAGCCTCAAACCATTCCATCAGGTCATGGGAATGAGGTCTATAATTGTTACTGGTATTTGGCATATCAAATATGACATGGGTAGCTTGCCAGGCTCTGCCTATAAATTTTTTTTAAAAAGAGTTGGGGGCAAAGGTCAGTTTCAATAGGGAAGGGACCAGTATGAAAATAATAGCTGGAAATGATCACTTTGATTAGTAAATTAGTGTTGAAAGTAAGTAAAGGATATTCTGATAACATTTCAGTTTCTGTATTGTAAATAACAAGGCCCAAAAGGAAAGAGAGAAGCAGACAGACAGAGACAAAGAGACAGAGACAGAGAGACAAAGAGACAGAGAGAGGGAGAAAGAAAGAGAGAAAGACAGAGAGAGAGAGAAGAAAAAAAACTCCCATAGAGCCGGGAATGGGAAAGAGGAAGAGAAGCTGGGTACATTGTTTTGGGAAATGTACACTGGTGAAGGGACAGGTGTTGGAATTTTATATGACTGAAACCCCATCATGAACAACTTTTTAGTTTTTTGTCTCACTGTGATTCAATTTAAAAATGGTTTAAAAAAAAACAAGATGTATTATTTCGTAAAATCACTGTATCACTGTCTTCCTGTTCATCATCATTTTGCTCGAGCGGGCACCAGTAACATCTCCATATGTCCTGTCTCATGCTAGTAGAGCCCAAGGGCATCTGCTTGCTCCAGGAACATAAAGAGCCTCAAACCTTCCATCAGGTCATGGAATGAGGTATATAATTGTTACTGGTGTACTGCTGATCCAGAGACTCACAGACATGGGGTAGAGCTGCTACTGGCTCTCCCTGTGCCCAGCCGCTCATGAGGCACCCGGTAGGGATGGTGGGTTCTAGCCCTGGCCCGCCACCCCAGCAGAGCCTCCCAAGAAGCCATACGACACCCCGCCCCTTCCATGAGGGCTGCCATTTTCCACATCTGGATTTCCCTCTCATCAGAACTCCACCCAGCAGAAGAGCCTGTCACAGCCCGGATCATCAAGACCCACCCTGCAGCAGTCTTTTTCAAGTCCTGCCCAGGTATGCTCATCCATAGGCTCATAGGCATGGGGCAGAGCTACTACTGGCTCTCCCTGTGCCCAGCCACTCACAAGGCACCCGGGAGGGATAGCGGCTAGCCCTGGCCTGCCACCCCAGCATAGCCTCACAAGAAGGCAGACGACCCCCCCCCACACTCCATAAGGGCCACCATTTTCCACATCCAGACTTCCCTCTCATCAGAACTCCACCCAGCAGAAGAGCCTGTCACAGCCTGGCTCATGCGGCTAAGCAGCCATGAGGTTCACCAGTAAATGCTGGAGATCAGAGGTGACTACAAGAGTATGCCACCCACATGGCAGAGCCTGGCAAGCTACCCGTGTCATATTTGATATGCCAAATACTAGTAACAATTATTTCATTAAATATCTATAATATATATGAGTTATGGCTGGTGGCAGACAGACAGGCTTGTCTACACCCCCAGGGCTCTGCCCCATGGGCTTTGGATGTTTGATGGTCTGACATAGAAAAAAGACTGGGTCCCCTGGGATGAACCCAGAGCCACTGCAGAGTCTGGTAAGCTACCCATGGTGTATTCGATATACCAAAATCAGTAAAAATAATGGACCTCATTCCCAATGAATGGAGAAGTTACTGGTGCCCGCTTGAGCAAATTGATGAACAACTGGAACACAGTGACAAGTGATAAGTGATGATATAAGATACTGAATTTTTATATATACTTAAAGGAATATGTAAGTTATCAACTGAACCATGATCTTTAAATATTAAATACCAGGGTATGAAATGCTATGAAACATAATAGTATGAGTAAAATCTGATCATTTTCACTGTTGCAAATAATTACTTATTTCCAACCTGCCACACAGGCAGGAAGTGCAGTATTTTTATGTCAAGGTTTACATTCTAATTGTCCAAGAACTTGCAAAAGTTTCTAATGGTAAATCACTACTTCTTTTTTTCCAGATTCACAGAGAATTCTGTAGAACATCACTGCTTCTGCTCCTTACTATAGCGTGCTATTGATTTTACCATACGCACACTATACATGGGTTTGTATCTGCAATGATTATTTTGTGCCTATTTCTTCATCTACTTTCCTCAGTGTTCCAACAAAGTATCTCTAGTGTAAATCTTTTTAGTTTACTAAATTCCTACTTCTTGGGAAAAATAAGCAAAAGATCATCGAAATCCATCTTTTTTATCCAAGGATATGAGGCCTATGCCATCCCTATACCTAAATTCACTATACCGTTCAAATGAGGGCCCCTTTTGCAATATCCAAATTACAATTCAGGCTCTTACCACTTTTCTTTCCTAATTATTCAGGCTACTCATCCCACAGAATTTTACCAAGTGTCTATATTTATAACAGACCTATTATGTATGATGCTTGAGCACCAACCACCCAAATTTATTTGCTGTGGCTTAAACCCCAATGTGATCTTCTCTGGAGGTATAGTCTTTTAGGAGACGATTAAGTCATGAGAATGGCAAGGCACAATGTCCTTACCCAAAAAAAAAAAAAAAAAAAACCTTCAAGTGTTCCCTTCACTCATTCCACCATGAGAAATGATCCTTATAAGCTACCATATATGCCAACACCTTGATCTTGAATACCAAATCCTCCAAAACTGGAAGAGATAAATCTACTGGGCTAGACTCACTTCAGATTTGAAGGAACGATCCACAACTTCATGGATAAATCTTAGTTGTTTATATGCCATTCAATTCCTTGTGCTATGTCATGGCAGTCCAAACTTTCAAAAAAAGTACCAAAGTTTCCTTTCTTAGAAAAGCTAAAATCAGTGACTATTATGTCATGTATATTCTGGGTCCTAAAGGAATACTCCTAAAGGTAATGATGTAAAGTGGGACTAAGGAAATATGGAGCATATATATAATGTTCCCCAGGTAAGACAGTGTCATAAAAAAAGGAAACTATGAAGCAATTGTGTTTCATTACCATGGAAAACAAAAGAAAATAAAGAACCTTACCAGGACACATTATCTACGTAAGAAGTGAATCTACTCCACAAGGCAGCGTCTACAGATAGGCAGCTACACCAGTTACTTGGAGCACTATTCCTACCTAGCAATTCTTTCATGGCTGTGTATCTTTGGAGCAGTGAGATCACGTACATTGTTTGAGAAAACTAATATTCTTATCATCAACTAGAACTCCCTGCTCAAATGTAATTTAAATTGTCTAGAAACAGCTAGTGTGCAGTGATATCCTAATGTGTCATTATATATGACTTGCTTGTCAGATTTTTCTTTGAAAAATAGAAGTTTTAAAATAGTAAGACACAGAATAGACTTGTCAATATTTCATCCCCTGATAAACATTGATAATTTTACTATCCATAATTGTAATCAGGACCTTGAGTGAATTGAAATCTTTCTGTATGAAATGTTATTTACTGGATGAAAAGGCTTGAGACAAATTCTAATTCTTAAATCTCTCACAGGTATGCCACCATATAGAGGCTGACAACAAATGGGACAGAGGAGATGGAGCACATGCTAGTCTTCTGATGATGCTCTTCAACATTGACGAGAAGAAAAAATGTATTGTGCCAAACTGAACTTAGAAATCTTCATAAGAGTTTCCAATCCAAAACCAAAAATTAAGACATAGAACTATCTCATTTTCTTTCCATATTCCTCTCTCTCTTTCCTTTTCTTTTTCAATTATCCTATTAAGATTTTTCTCCTTTCAAGTTCATTGAACTCTGAAATTCTACAGAAATTGACTGTGAAAATGAGGCAGCAAGAGCAGACTTCTAATATTGGTACTTGCAGAGCTAATTCTGACCAACCAAAATCTCTCAAAACACAATAAAAAATGTTCTAGAGGATCTGTTTTCTCCCGGAGGACTGAAATGATGCTTATCCCATTTTCCCACTCCTGTTTGCCACCCAGAATCTATTTCCCCACTTCTGATACCAATTTCTTTATCTGATAAGTTTCCTTGATAGCAAAAGACAGAGCTCAGCTCTGCTAATTTGAGCCCCACCCCAAAAGATTTTATTTCAATTAGATGGAGGAATTTCCTAATCAATAACTTCACTTGGAGCTCTGGGAGGGTAGACATCACGCCCCAAGAAGTATCTCTTTGGTAAAGGCAATGAAAATAATTCAGCAGCAGTGCAGGTTTTTCAGAGTCTGTTCAGGAATGAAATTTCCAAGAGAAAATAACCACTTCATAAGGGAAGTAGGAAGCTTCGACTCACTACTGCTCTTTATTTCTTTAGTAAATGTGACCACTCAAAATAAAAAGGGTGCTATTACTAAGAAAAAAAGAGGCATGCTGAGAATCAGATGGGGAAATAACAAAACTTTTTAGGTGGCTTGTAATTTCTTAAGAAGCTTTACTATGCTGTGTTTCTCCTCTTCCCTACCCGTCTTCACAGGAAACCCCAGACTACAGAAAGCTCAGGGTCACCTCAGTGCCTGCTCAGCACCAGGCTTAAGCTCATGGTGTTTCACCCTGATACTTCCTAATCCACTGATAAATATTTGGGTCACTTTTTCTTTGAGAATCCCTGAGAGCAGAGCCATTGTATCACCTCAGAAATTAATATGGGCTTTGGACTTACGGTATTGGACCTGCCAGAAAAGCAATGTAACCACTGACCCATCTTTGGGACCCTACTGTGTCACATTTTTCTGAGGCTCGCTCAAATTCAAAGGCACAAAGCACAGAACGCATGAGTAAGCATGCCATATATGTTTTATTGGTTCGTTTCATGCACAACTTGACCTCCATGATGATGGGACTCATGTGTTCTATGTATTATTTTCACGTATCTCCAATGCCTAGAAAATATTCAGAATTAAGGGCCCCTATATATATTTGCAATGATTATATTAGTTTTTCAACTGCTGAAACTATATAAATTTCCTGCCTCTTTACAACCGTTTCACCTTCCTTACGCACTTTTCTCACTCATTTATCATTTGTTCTCCTTATCTTTAGCCCAGGCCAGTTTTCATAGCAGACATTCATATATGACCAAATTGTAAGAAAATCTAACTTTACAAAGAACTTTACAAGAACATTGTGACTTTTTGGCTTATTCAGTCATATTTCCGATATTCTGAGTAAGAGAATATGAAATAATACACTTTTTAAAAAATCATTTTGGAAGCAAATTGGACACTCAACAAAATTTGCTCTCAGCAATACACCACAGGCAGCTCCCATTCTCCATATGCTTATAAGAATCTCACATTCAAAAAAAACTGCTTATTATAGGAGACAGTAACTTAGAAAACTCCTTTGATTGGAAAAAAATCCCAGGTCAAAAATACTGCATAAAACTAATATCTGAGTTTCACCCTTAATTTAGCTCATCCTTGCTTTAAAAAGAAATGAGAGAAAGAGCGATGGTATTCACTGTTTTCTTGACAGTCCATTTAATAGTTCAAATTTTAATTATATTTTGCTGTTTGGAAAGATACACACTCCCAAAGAACATTTTCTCTGCATGCATAGCTGTTAGCCTGCCTTCTGGTCTGAATGAACCTAACTACCATTTGTACAATTAAGAGAGTTCACTGGGTACCATGGCTGCCATTTGGCATGACTTCTGTGTTTAGATAATGCGATTTCTATTTATAACTAGGCTTTCAACATAAGAGATGAAATCTTCAGGGAAAGTTCAGGGAAAAGTATACTAAATGGCCTCAGCCTTTGTCTTACTTCTTTTAAATAATAATATTTTCCCACAAACATGTGGAAGTGAGAAGTTAGGTAAGACAGAGAAGGGAACAGTGTGCTAATAATGGTCAAAAATGATAATACCAGCCTAGATCTGAGCATTGATTACAGGCAATAAGATACACAGAATAACCTCTAAATGTATGTATTGCAAGTCACAATGTGTAAGAGAAGGAAAAGAGAAAGAGAGAAAGAGAAAAGAGATAAAGAACCTGCCATAAAGGCAGGTTAGGGGAGGGGGAGGGAAGTGGGGACATTGGTGGTGGGAAATGGGAACTGGTGGAAGGATGGGTGCTGAAACACTGTATGACTGAAACCCAGCCATGAATATCTTTGTAATTGTATATCTCATTGTAGTAGTATAATGAAATAAAAAATGATATTTTCCAGATATAATTACATTTCTCATCACAATTTTACTTTGTGGTGGGTTAGATAGATAGGTAGTGGAAGATGAGAAATTTAATTAATCCAAATACTAATAAAAAGTTCTAGACTACACTAGTAGTCTAGAAGATGACTACTTCTCAAACAAACAGGCATGTTAATAGGTGATGTAGAAGTTTTATATATAATTATAAAATGACTAAGAGACAACAGCACACTAAGCTTGATATCCAAATGTAAACATGTGTTTATTAAGGAGGCAGGCTGAGTATTGGAAGGAACATATGAGACATTGGTAAAGAGAAGTTCACACTCGCGGTGGATTTGAAGTCGGAACTTTGGATGCCTGAAACTCCATCATGAATAGCTTTATAAACCATGGCGCCATAATTTAAAAATTAATACAAGATGAGAGCCTACTACTGAGAGTATCCCACCAACACAGCAGAGCCTGGCAAACCACCCGTGTCATATTTGATATGCCAAAAACCAGTAACAATTATAGACCTCATTCCGATGACCTGATGGAATGGTTTGAGGCTCTTCGTGTTCCTGGAGCAAGCAGATGCCCTTGGGCTACACTAGCATGCGGCAGGACATATGGAGATGTTACTGGTGCCCGCTCTAGCAAATCGATGAACAACAGGAAGACAAGTGATACAAGTGAATACCAATTCTGATCAATGAGTCTGGATTTTCATATAAGCAATATTATGAAGGTGCTGCAGAAAAAACTTGTAGTTCTTAAGCACCAGAATATTATAAATCCACATTCTTAGAACATTCCCCTTTCTGGTAAAATCTCCTGATACATATTCCTCACAGGCCCCAATTTTCTTTCAGAATCCAGATTGTGAAAATTTGAAGATCTACAGAGAACTCCCTCCACAATCCATTCTCCTCACTTATTTTTGTTCATGAGTTTCACATGCCACCCTCATTTCGCCTGAGCTACAAATCTAACACCTTATTACTTTAATTTATGCACATCTCAAATTTGATATGAACTTGCAACTTTTCATGAAAGTGTAGAACTTTGTTCATTTTATGATTTTTTTCCTTAAACATGTTCTCTTCACTCTGATAAGGATAAAGAAGCACTCTCTGAGGTACATATTATTTAAAGTATTTCCTCATGAAAGAAATGTGAGGATAAACACCCTGCCACCTAAGAGGAATCATGATGTTTAATTTAAATGTCAGCCCATACATAGTGAGGGTCAGAGAATCCTTGCTTACCTTTTTATGTGAAAATTCTCCCATCTCTCACAGTGCACTATTTTACAACAGTATTTTTTCATATCTACTCTGAAACAGAGATAGCATTTCACCGATGGTGAAATTTCTACAATGCAAAGAAGTAGTTCAAAAGAGGTACATTAGCCACTACCAGGCTCTATGAAAATGAAAAGCAAAAAGCTCTGCTAGAGCTGTGGCTCTCAGCACATGCTTGAGAGATTTCCCCCTCAAGGCCTTCTGGAGCTAAAAGAGTTAAGATCCGGAAGCCTTCTACCCTCTCCACTTGAGTGGATTGATGGCCCATTGCATTTTTTTTTCTCCTTCAAAGATGACGTTTGTCACCAGACAGGGGGATCAGAATGTAATCCTTCTTAGATTCTGTTGAATTGGAGTTTGCTGCTCTGACCTTTGCAATGATATGTATTTTTTTGAAAAGACTGCATGTTCCATTTCTTCGGGGATTGGAAGTGATGAGGGCCAAGGAGCCAGCAAATAAGGGGGAGGAATGTTGGAGGAGGGATCTAGAGTGATGGTAATGTGAGTTTTGACCTTCTAGAGAAGAGAGTTGTACATTTGTGACTGAAGATATCCTGTGGCTATACAGATTAACATTTCAGAGGTTAAATGGCAAGCCTGAATTACATGTAGCAGGAACTAGGGAATTTTTCAAGTCTAACCAAGTGCTATATTGAGGCCAATCATATCATCCATAATGGTTGGCTGACATACCATTTCAGTCCAGACTATTTTTCTACATTTACACACTCTGTCTAGAAAGTCACACCAAACTTATTCATGTTCCAGGAGGGGAAAAAATTTCATCATATAACAAACCAGGGGATACTAGCTGAGGTTGGGCAGGGTGTAGATATATTCCCCATAGATGTTTCTATCACTATTACTGTGCAACTATAAGTCACTATGATTTGCATGTTCTTTTTATGCTTTCTGATTTTTTCATAAAAGAAAACGACCAGTGTCTGATTTCAGAGTCTATGTATGTATGTATGCAAGCAGGAACCACTCCGTGCCTCTGCATTAGACATAGTCAGACCCTAAAGGCTCCCAGATCCTACTCAGTGCATGATCTCAAGTAATGGTTGGCCTAATTTTCATTGTTTTTGAAAAAAAAAGAGTTCTACCTAATAGTTATTAGAATTATAAAATTCACTTGTATCAGTTGTATCACTTGTCTTCCCATTGTTCATCGATTTGCTCGAGCGGGCACCAGTAACATCTGCATAGGTCCTGTCACATGCGAGTGTAACCCAAGGGCATCTGCTTGCTCCAGGAACATGAAGAGCCTCTAACCATCCCATCAGGTCATGGGAATGAGGTCTATAATTGTTATCACTGGTTTTTTGGCATACCAAATATGACATGGGTAGCTTGCCAGGCTCTGCCATGCAGGTGGGATACTCTTGTAGTCGCCTCTCATCTCGTGCATTTATTAATGAACCGCATGGCCGCAAAGTGGCTGCATGAGTCGGGCTTGTGATCAGCTCTTCTGCTGGGTGGAGCTCTGATGAGCTGGGGAGCCTGGATGTGGAAAATGGTGGCCCCTCATGGTGTGGGGGGTTCCTCTGGCTTCTTGCGAGGCTGTGCTGGGATGGCAGGCCAGGGCTAGATAGAAAAATACAAAAAGTTATCTCCGAATAGTAAAGTGATCTATTATGATGATGACCAGAGCATTTAATTTGCACAAAATTGAATGGAGGTTTTATGGTACTCATCTCAGTCTGTTGGGTTGGTGCTACAGAATGCAAGAAAGACTATTCAACTACACTCTAAAACTGATTGCTCACAACTTTGGAGGCTAAAAACTCCAAGATGGAGCACAGTCATATTTGGTGTCTGTAAAGGCTCACCCCGAAAGTTTTGTTTTTTTCAGAGTGTTCATATGACAGAAGACATTAAGGAGCTTCTTGGTTCTCTTTCATAAAAGAACTGATCCCATTCACAGGGTTTTTTAAAATTTTTTAATATACTGCCATGAGATATACAGTAACAAAAGTACTCATATTTGGATTTCAGTCATACAATGTTCTAGCACCCATCCCTCCACCACTGCCCGTGTTCAATCACCAATGTCCTATAGTTCCGCCTCCCCAGCCTGCATCTATGGCAGGCAGTTTTCATCTCTCTCTCTCTCTCTCTCTCTCTTTAGACATTGTGGATTGCAATACATACATTTAGAGGTTATCATGATCATGTATATCCTTTTGCCTACTTTTTGTGCTCAGTTCTACGCTGTTGTTATTATTTACCATAATTATTAGTACCCCATTCCTTTCTCTGTATTATCTAATCTCGGACTCCCACATATTTGCAGTAGGTTCTACCCACTGAAAAGGCCTCCTGATCCATGTTTTGTCTGGCCTTGGATATTGGTATCATGCTATTGTTTGATATCCCACAAATAAATGCAGTCATTCTATATCTGTCCTTTTCCCACTGGCAAATTTCACTCAGCATGATCCTCTCCATGTCCATCCATTTATAGGCAAATTTTATAACTTCATTTTTCCTAACAGCTACATAGTATTTCATTGTATAGATATACCACAGTTACTTTATCCAGTCATCTGTTCTCAGGCAGACTGGTTGTTTCCAGATTCTGGCTATTGTGAATAGTGCTGCTATGAAAATAGAAGTGTAGATGGTTTTCCACTGTGTGTTTTTCATTCCACAGGGTATATTCCCAGAAGTGGTATTGCTGGGTCAAAAGGGAGCTCAATTTCTAATATTTGGAGGAATGTCCATATTGTATTCCAAAAAGGCTGTACCAGTTTACATTCCCACCAATAGTGGATGAGAGTCCACAAGGGGTTTTCAAGTTACAATATGACCATCTCCCAAAAGCCTCTCCTCTTAATGCCATCCCACTTGTCATTAGGATTTTAACATATGAAATCCCTAAAAGGAAGACTCTGAAAAGAAACAAAGAAATACCAGAAGATACTAAAGATTTCAGACTCTTAGATCCTGGCTATATAAAAATTTCCTTATTTTAGGGACCAGAGTGATAGTCCAGCAGGTAGGGTATTTGCCTTGCATGCAGCCAACCCGGGTGCGATCCCTGGCATCCCATATGGTTCCCTGAACTCTGCCAGGAGTAATTCCTGAGCGAACAGCTAGGAGTACCCCCTGAGTATCGCTGGGTGTGACCCAAAAAGGCAAAAAAAAATTTTCTTATTTTAGTCATGTGTTCCTCACTAAAACTTGTCTAATTCAATAAATAAATAAGCTAAATCAATTTATCTATATTAATAATTGGACTGTCACTAAGCCATCCTTTTTGTGACTTGTATGAATTCATTTTATATACAAACTTACAAAGTTATATATACATAGGATGTTGCTTGTGATATAACATATATTTATAAATTTGAGATAGCCAACATGATTTTATATATGTAAATTTGCATATATATGATATATATGTAAAGTTAGTTAGCACTTCCATCCCTCACCTTGTAAATATTGTTATTTTTTGCTTTAGTTTTTTTTTGTTTGTTTGTTTGGGGCCATATAAGGTGTTGTTCAGGGTCTAACCCTGGCTCGGTGTTCAAGGGGTCATTTTTGTTAGTAATTGCAGGTGAGTATGCAGTTCTGGGAACAGAACCAGGGTTGACCACATGCAAAAAAAAAAAACATTTTAAATGCCCTAATATCTGTCCAGCCATACTCTTTTTATTGTGGTGATGACTGTAACAATGAAAATTGGCATTTTCGGTCGAGCCTGGTGGCCCTGCCCAGGAGGCTGCCCGCTGGGCCAGCACCCAGGGTCTTGCAGACGGCTGGGGAGGCTGGAGCTCGGCTCGCGCCGAGCCTTAGCTGACCATGGAACCCCGAGGAGGGCAGATGGGCTTTGGGAGTGGGCCTGTCGCCTCCGGGGGTCCCGGAAGCAGCCGGATGAGACTCGTCCATCACACTAGCCACCATTTTCGTTGTCCGGACGCTGGGAAACTGCCTCACGACCAGAGGAACAGAGCAAAACCAGTTCGAGCCCAGGTCGCTAGGGTGGTGAAACAGTGATGTCTTTTGGTGCACTGCATTCCACAAAGAGCAGGAAAGTTTGTTGGGAGGGAGATATAGAGAGGAAGGAAATGACATGCAGAGCCCGCCAGGTGGTTGGGGGTGCGGGAGGGGGAGGGAGACGGGACATTGGTGATGGGAGATGGGTTTGGGTGGAGGGTGCGTGTTGGAACCCTGTGGAACCAAGACTCTACATGAGCATCTTTCAATTAAAAAAAAGGTGGAATCTACCATGGACATGTGGGAATCAGAGTTAGGTAAGACAGAGGAGGGAACAGTGTGCTAATATTTGTCAAAAGTGACAATGTCAGCCTAGAACTGAGCATTAAATATAGGGAGAAAATATATACATGATAATCTCTAAATGTATGTATTGCAATCCACAATGTGTAAGAGAAGAGAAAAAGAAAGAGAGAGAGAGAAGAGATAAAGAACTTGCCATAGAGGCAGGCTGGGGGAGGGGGGGGGGAAGTGGGGACATTGGTGGTGGGAGATGGGCACTGGTGGAGGGATGGGTGCTGGAAGACTGTGTGACTGAAACCCAAACATGAACATCTTTGTAATTGTATATCACATGGTGGTGTAATAAAATATTAAAAAAAAGAAAATTGGCATTTTCATTGTTACAGTCATCACCACAATAATGGTTTGTTATTTCCTCAGTTTCCTCACAATTGACCACAAGATGGTCAATACATAGTTCAGTGATTAATATACCCATAATAGCCAGGTTTACGAGTTACTAGCAATACTAAAAACCATTACTCATCATTTAGTATTGAGTTATTAGAAATACTAAAAATCATTATAGTCTGACTAGTCATTATAGTCAGAGCCCTCCTTAAGGAAACTGGGGTTTATCTTAAAGGCGCAAGCTGTCTTCATTTCCATACTCCTATGGTCCTAAGTGTTTATAGAGATAGCTTGTTAAAATAACAGCTTCCAGGCTGCTTCAAGTTCTGGACAGAGTGTGTAACTGATGAGAGTTTAATTCTCCTCCTCTATTGGAAGCTGTAAACACACTGTGGGATATTTCTCTTCCTCAGTTTCCTCACTTACAAGAGAAAAGTCAGTAATAAATTGAGCCTCAATGGCATGCCATGAGGTGTGTGAATACGTGGATATCCTCATGTGTCTTTCATAAGGATAATGTGACATTCATGAGTAAATGTCTGATCAACTAGGACTTAGCACTGTCAAACTAACCATCTCAAAATTTGACAAGCTTGGATTGAAGAGAAATGAATTAATCTTCATTTGTTGAAAATACAAAGCTCCAATGTGTAGTATAAATCAAGTCCTCTTTAGAGTCAAAGGTGACAAAGACTACACCACCATCAGGTTGGAAATTTGTAGTACACGGATTATTTCTCTCTATTTTAGAGAAAGTTATCTGAGAATTAATAGAACTTGGCAAATGGTTCTCCCAAAGGCCAATAGCATCTCAGCATTGATTGACATGATTTTAAGAAGCAACTAAGACTCAAGTGTAAGAAAATCCTAGTTAGAATGGTTGAAAGGAGGTTGCACCTGCTTCTGCTGGGAGTTGGGAAGAGGGGTCATGTGTGTGAACTCTCCCTCTTACTCTCTAAGGAAACATAGTTCACAGGAATCTCCATCCTATTTAGTCCAACATGCATTTCTTTGCAGAAATACTTTAAAATACATTTCAGCCAAAATATAGTTCCATAGCCTCATTGAAAAGCAAGATAATCTTTCTCTTCATCAAATTAGCAGGCAGGCCAAGTTCTGTCCTAGTTTGTAGTTACAGTAAAGAAAAGATACAAGCCAAGTAGAAATTGACAGATCATAATAATTCAACTTCTGGTCAAGTAAGCATAAGAGCTAAAGGTTAATCATGGGTGGAGACCCTGGCCGATTCCTGAAGAGCAGCGTCATCACAGACAAGTAGGAATATAGTAATTCCACGGTGGCCCATCCTGAACCACAATGCCAGCTCACAGATTCTACATCTGTCTCTGCCACCCATCCAAGTATTTGGGGATGGTTTTGCTTTTATTGTGATTTGAAACGATACCATGACTCAATTCGATTGTTGTTCAGTGTACATCAAGTAATGAAACATTTTTAACAGCATCTTTAGGGTGCTTTTCCTTTGATTTTTTCCAGCTTAATGACATTATTGGGCGGGCTTTGGGGATTTTTATGCAGATGTACTTCCTGGCAAAGTTGCTGCTTCAGAAGAAGCCATTACTTTTTTGTGGAGCCCCTAGGCACTGGAGAGGCTGCTCCTACAAACGGCTTCCTGCGACAGTTACCTCATGAAAAATATGTTATGTGTCAAATTAACTTCGCAGTGCAGACCTCAGCTAAGCAGGCCCAGGACATCTCCCCTAACGGAACTTGAAAGGTACCCAGAGTTTTAATTAAAATCAAGAATGTAATTGTGCTTAGTTTACTCCTCAGAGATTATCCACAAAATAATATAAAGCACTCGCCTTCGGTTTCTGACAGAATAAATGAAAGTTGATTTGTTCCTCCCTATCATGTTTATTACCAGGAAAACTACATTTTAATTGTTGTTGACAAATATTCTGATTTATGGAGTGCATAAAATGGAACACGGTCTAGATAGCATGTGTCTACTTAACTTTTCCTTTGCAAAATTTTGTTTCGGGATGCTGTGCTAGCTGTCTGTCATGGGTATTCTTTAGGCCAAAGCATATTAAAGTAAATCACCAGATTGGATCTTGACTAGTAAAAAGAACCATCTGTTAGGGAAAGATGGAAGCAGTGGGCGATACAGTCAGTACTTGCCAACATCGGGAGGGCAAAAAGATCAACTGGAAGAATGGCAGTGTCCAGGGGATTTTATCCAGAAGCCAGTTAGATTTCCAGCCTCCAGATCATGCATTTTTAATTCATCACATGGCAAAAGGACAAGTCAGACATTAATTGGCACCATAAAATAAAGTGAGCACCATAGCAGGAACTTTCAGTCATCTCAGTATATCCCATTCCACATAGACCATTTTGTATTCTGCTTAAAGTTTAGAACTAAGACCTGAGGGTACACATTTAAAGAATCTATCCAAATCACAGATTTCATTAATCACGACTTGGTCATGAGCAGACAACATTCAGAGGTAAATATGACCACGATCTTTATTCAAGCAAAATCAAAAAATATGACTACAATAAGTGGCATAAAAGGAATGCTCCAACTGATATTTCACATCTAAGGACATATAAAACTCAGAGAAATTGAGATAGATACAGAAAGGTGATCTCTCAAGTTTTAATGACGGAAAATATTTATTGTCACATCAACAATATGTTGCTTCTAAGAAAGGTTATTTTTATATATCAAAAAATGATGCATAGGGACCTCAGATATATCTCAAAGGAGTGAAGCACTGTCCTACCATGCTTTATGCCTTAAGGTTGATCCCCAGCACAGTATGGTCCTGGAGTACTGCAGGTGTGAGTCCACTGACCCCCAAACCTCCTGACACCAAGCACCATAGCACAAGGCTGAGCATTGAACCACCAGGTCAACAATGTCCTATGTGCCGCCTCCTCCATACCTGCACCCTTACAACATCCCCAGCACTGTTGGGTATAGCCCCTATAAATAATATAGAAAAAAATTTTCAATGTTGATATAACATGCATTTATTTATGTTTATATATATATATGTATATATATCTTATATTGATTTGAAAGTAATTTTCAAGTCACAGGTAATTTTCAAGTCTTAGTGTCTAAGAAAATAGTGTCTAAGAAAACTAGAATAATTATAGTAAATACTAATTTTAATGCTACATTAAAATAAATAATAGTATATACAAGAAGTAGTAAATTTAATAATCTAAATACTAATACTAATTCTCTACACTAGGACTGTTAAAGTTCAATAATGCCCCCAAATTATTGCTCAGTTCTTTCAGGTACTCATTCTAGAAAGAAGCAAAGAGAGCCTTAAAAGGGGGACCTTTTGCCCTCAGTATTACTTCAGGTGATTATAGTTTGCCTACTATGATTTCAAGACTTTTCCTTTGGCTGCTTTCTCAACCTTACTTCCTGATACACTTCATTTTTGCTGCATTTTCAGCACAAAAAAAAAAGCTTTTTCAGGCGTAATTAAATCATTTAATGTTCCTGAGTGTTATTTTCTTCCCTAAGAAATGCTATTTTATGTCATTTCTTTAATTTGGACTCCTGATAGTGTTTCTGCCTTAGATTATATCTATCTTTATGGAGTCCCTGCAGGTACATTTCCAGCACCTGGGATTTTAAGATGTTAACCCAATCCTACCCATATCCAAGAGCTGGGAGATATTACTGCTCTCACTGGTGCTCTTTGTTTGGTATGTTTTTGATGCTTCAACATCTGAAGATTCAGAATGACACCTCAGCTAAGTTCTCCTTCTTTGTCTCCTGGAGAGAGAACAATCTAACAATCAAGCTTTTTGTTAGGGCTGACATTTGCAGAGGTCAAATAGAAAAATTGATTTTTTTCTCTTCTTTGGCCTTGAAATGTTTCAAAATTTATAGCCAGCCTGAAAAATACATTTAAAAATTTTGGTCATGGAAAATAGACAGATAAAAACTGATTGGGGGAATATCAGGAAAAAATTGATGCATAACCTGAAGAATTGAGGAATAGTCGCTCAATTTAGCAAGTTGACCAAATTTCAAGCTGCATCTAAGATAGCTGTTATGGTAGTTCAAGCTGCCATTATAAATTATCACAGCCTGGGTGACTGGAACAACAGAAAGTCATCTTCATAGTTTTGGAAGCTGGATGCAAGATAAAGATGTCAATAGATTGGTTTCTTCAGATACTTCACTCTTTGGTACCTTTTCACTGATCCTCAATGGCCTTTTATCTGACTGTATGACTTCCTGGGACCTCTCCCTCCGCTTAAAAGGATCAGTCCTTTATGGATTCAGGTCTGACATTGAGATCTTTAATCCATTTCGATCTGATTTTTTGTGCAAGGTGTTAGACACAGGTCCAAATTCATTTTTTTACATGTAGCTGTCCAATTTTCCCAGCACCACTTGTTGAAGAGGCTTTCCTTACTCCAGTTTGGACTCTTTGCACCTTTATCAAAGATTAACTGATCATGTCTTTGAGGGTGGGTGTCAGGATACTCAACTCTATTCCATAGGTCCACCGGTCTGTTTTTATTCCAGTACCACGCTGTTTTAATTACTGCTGCTTTGTAGTACAGTTTGAGGTTGGGAAAGGTGATGCCTCCCATCTTCTTCTTCCCAAGGATTGCTTTAGCTATCCGTGGGGGTTTGTTATTCCATACGAATTTCAGAAGTGTTTGGTCAATTTCTTTAAAGAATGTCATAGGAATCCTTATAGGAACCGCATTGAATCTGTACAAAGCTCTAGGGAGTATTACCATCTTGACAATGTTAATTCTCCCCATCCAGGAGCAGGGAATGTGTTTCCATTTCCTCGTGTCCTCTTTGATTTCTTGAAGCAGTGTCTTATAGTTCTCTTTGTATAGGTCCTTTACACACTTGGTTAAGCTGATTCCTAGGTATTTGATTTTCTGTGGCACAATTGTGAATGGAATCGATTTCTTAATATCCCTTTCTTCTCTTTCGTTATTTGTGTATAGGAAAGCCACCGACTTTTGGGTATTGATTTTGTACCCTGCCACTCTACTATACCTATCTATTGTTTCTAAGAGTTTTTGGGTCGAGAGTTTAGGGTTCTCTAGGTATAATATCAAGTACGTTGAAGAAAATATAGGAAAAACCCTCCACAACATCGATGCTAAAGACATCTTCAAAGGTGAAACACCATTAACAAAGCAACTAGAAGAAAATATAAATATATGGGACTACATGAAACTGAAGAGCTTCTGCACCTCAAAAGAAACAGTGACCAAGATAGAAAGACAGTCGACAGAATGGGAAAGAATATTCACCCAATACCCATCTGATAAGGGGTTAATATCCAGGATATATCAGGCACTGGTACAAATACATAAGAAAAAAACAGCCAACCCCATTAGAAAATGGGGAGAGGAGATGAACAGAAACTTTGACAAGGGAAGAAATCCGAATGGCCAAAAGGCATATGAGAAAATGCTCATCATCACTAATCATCAGAGAGATTCAAATCAAAACAACAATGAGATATCACCTCACACCACAGAGAATGGCCCATATCCAAAAGGGTAAAAGCAACAAGTGCTGGCGTGGATGTGGGGAAAAGGGGACTCTCATACACTGTTGGTGGGAATGTCGACTTGTACAACCTTTCTGGAAAACAATACGGACATTCCTCCAAAGACTAGAAATTGAGCTCCCCTTTGACCCAGCCATACTGCTCTTGGGAATATACCCTGGAAAGCCAAAAACACACAGCGGAAACACAATCCGCACTTTTATTTTCATAGCAGCACTATTCACAATAGCCAGAACCTGGAAACAACCAGTATGCCCAAGAACTGATGACTGGATAAAGAAACTGTGGTACATCTACACAATGGAATACTATGCAGCTGTCAGAAAAAATGAAGTTATGAAATTTTGCTATAAATGGATGGATATGGAAAGAATCATGTTGAGTGAAATTAGTCAGAAGGAAAGAGAGAGACATAGAATGACTGCATTTATTTGCATGACATAAATATACTAGGTGATCTTATCGAAAGTGGAAATTACCACAAGCGTGTGGGAATCAGAGGTTAGTTTAGATAGAGAAGGGAACATGTGTGAATAAATGTCTAAAGTTCTGATGCTAACATAGAACTGAGCATTAAATACAAACAAAGAAAATGCAAATGATGGCTTCTAGGTGTGCGTAGTGCAACCCACAATGTGTGGGAGAAGGAGGAGAGAGAGAGGGAGAGGAGAGGAGATAAAGAACCTGCCATTTAGGCAGTATGTGGGAGGGGGAAGGGAATTGGGGACATGGGTGGTGGCTGGGGGCACTGGTGGAGGGCGGGTGCTGGAACACTGTGTGACCGAAACCCCCAAGCGTGAACAGCATTGTAATTGTATATCTCACGGTGGTATAATAAAATGTTTAAAAAAAAAGGATCAGTCCTATTGCATTAGAATTCTCTCATCTGACCTCCTTTAATCAGTTACCTCTTTAAAAATCTTTTAAATCTCCAGATTCAATTTATTATCATGTCCTTTGTCTTAGGACTTCAGCATATAAAAACTAGGAGAAGGGGGTGTATGGACACATCCACCAGTGCTCAGAGGCTGTTTTCTGCTCTGTGCTCAGAAATGACCCCTGCTAATGCTAAGGGAACGGTATGTGGTGACAAGATGGAACCGGAGTTAGAACCATGCAAAGCAAGCACCTGACCTCTTGTACTATCTTTCCAAAAAGAACATATAAATTTTGAGAGAACACAACAGTCTATACCAGCTGCATAGACTTTTAAATGTGAAGAGAGCAAATATAGAAGGCAATGGGGAAGGAAGTTCAAGATGCAGAGAATGTTGCTACCAGGCAACATGAGAAAAGACACATCCTTTGTACTTGAAGTGTTTTATTTCTGTGCCTGAAAGGGTTACAGGAAATTCTATAAAACTGAGATTTTCACCTTCAAAAAAGAGAAAGATTTGAGAATCAAAGCTAAGCAACTATTCACAGGATGTTCCTGGTTAATTGCACCTCAAGTTCATTCTAAGCCTCATATCAGGAATGGAAAAAAAAATTCAGAGACTCTAAACTGTGAACTTATCTGAGGCAGGAACTCTGGGTCATACATCCCTGTTGTCCCTCAAGCCCAGAAAAGGACCTGACACATTTTGGGGAGATGTGAGTGTTTCCTGAGCAGAAGCAAAGTCTTTGTTAGCAGAGCAAATGAGGAGTTTGTGGAGAGCCTCAATTCCTGCTGGTTTCATTATATTAGGTGGAACTATCTGGTGCTTCTCTCAAATTAGAGCTATTCCTGCCAGAGTGGTATTTGAAATAGAATGTGTGACAACTGTGAATAAAATGAAGAATTTGTTTTAAAATTCAATTTATTCATACTAGTGTTTACTCAGAAAGTATTTCCAAAACATATTAAGGTATTAAAAGTTTAATAGGGTTTGACTGCCCCTTGGAATGTCAGCATCCTCATGGAGATGATCGAAATATTTCCCCAAACCCCCATCAAATTTTAGTACACTAATTCTATTAAACTGCCATTTTTCTTTGAGAAATATATGACACATTCTTTACTCTTCTGCTTCTATATTTATTTAAAATTTTGTGGGATGGAAATTTTCACTAATCTTCTAGATTTACTCATTATTAGTTTTATTAAACGCCACCTCTTCAGTCAATTCAGCCCCAAATATTCTTCAGCAATGAGTTCTGGTTTTCAAAAGTTAACATAGCAATAAGGTAAATCTTGATTATTTAGGTCTTTCCTTTCAATTTTATAACTGAGGAGTTAGTTACTAAGCATGATGTACAAACCATGAAAGAATCAAGTCCTTTATTTGGACTGGATGGGAGCAAGCATTTTCTTAAAAGAATAACTGGTATAGCAAATACATTCATTAGCATCGATTGCAAGAATGTAAAAAAACAGTAACCCAAATAAGCATGTGCATACTCCTATTTTCTATACAGTGTTATGCACAAAAGCCAACATCTAAAAACAACCTAATGACCAATGACAGATGAGTGGGTTATCACTTGTATCACTTGTCTTCCCATTGATTATCAATCAACTTTCTCAAGTGGACGTCAGTAACATCTCCATTCTTTGGGAATGGGGTTCATTATTTTACTGTTTTTGGCATATCAAATACTCCACAGGTAGCTTGCCAGGCTCACCGTGGCTCTGGGTTCATCCCAGGGGGCCCAGTCTTTTTCTATCTCAGATCATCAACCAACCAACTAGGGGCCAACAGGCAGAGCCCTGGGTGTAGACAAGCCTGTCTCCTGTCTGCCACCTGTCCACGCAGCCGGACACTGCAGCCACACCTGCAACACCTCAAGGGGCAGAGACGAAATACCATATATCATAATTATATCATGCACAGTAATATATAGTATCACATAATTCTATATCTCTATAATTTTTTATTCTTAACAATGCTATAAGGGAAAAGATCTGGGATAAAATCAGAACTGCAAAGATTGTAGATTAGATTAGAATGATCAGTGACAAGATATGAAATTAATTTTACCAGATTGCAAAACATACAAATCAGGTTGTAACTATTAACATTGGTGAACCAGTGGAACTGTAGCAGAATCTTCACCTTATAAAAGCTCTTCTTTGCTTTTATGAGCTTGTTTTTCAATATCTATGTATCTCCTCACACGCTACCTGTCTGAATGCAAGGTGCCCTCCCATTGGAAAACCAGCAAGACAGTTCTACTGTTCAAGAAGGGAGACATCCACGACAAGGCAACTATCGCCCCATCTGCCTATTGTCTGTCATCTACAAGCTGTTCATTCAAGTCATCCTGAATAGGATTGGCAGACCATTAGATGAAGGGCAACCATGCGAGCAAGCTGGCTTCCAAAAAAGGATTCAGCACAATCAACCATATCCACATGGTAACCAAGCTCATTGAAGTTGGTAGGGAGTTCAGGATGCCACTCTGTCTCACATTCATTGATTTAAAGAAAGCCTTTGATTCTGTGGAGACTGAAGCAGTCATCGAAGCCCTAACCAAACAGGGCGTTCAAACCCAATACATCAAGATCCTTCATGAGCTGCACTACAAATTCACCACCAGGATCTCACCATTCTAAAAGGAAGTGATCATGGATGTCAAAAGAGGGGTTCAGCAGGGTGATACCATTTCACCAAAACTCTTCAGTGCCACCCTCGAGAACATCATGCAACAATTAGAATGGGAAGGAATGGGAGTGAAGATAGACGGTCAGCAACTATACCACCTCCGCTTCACTGATGACATCGTTCTAATAACACCAAACATTAGCCAAGTGGCACAAATGCTGGCTGACTTTGACCAAGAATGTGGAAAGATAGGTCTACAGCTGAATCTCAGCAAAACTATGTTCATGAGAAATGAACTAGTTCCAGAGGCCACATTCATTCTCAATGGAACAAACATCTCTGAATGCAGTAGTTATGTGCACCTAGGTCAAGAAGTCAACATGATAAATGACCTAAAACCTGAGCTGCACAGGAGGAAGAGAGTGCCATGGAATGCCTTCAAACACATCAAAGAAATAGGTAAAAGGACAAAGAACCTCCATTTCCAGGCATATCTCTTCAACTCCACCATTCTCCCTGCATTAACATATGCCTCAGAGACCTGGGCCCTACAAAAGCAGGATGAGAATGCTATTCAGGTCTCCCAAAGAGGAATTAAAAGTGCTATGCTTGGAATATCACGCCTCACTCAAGTGAAAGAAGGAATCCAGAGCTCCGACCTCCATCACTGTTCCAGAGTCAGGGATGCTGTCTTGTTTGCCAAGGCATCGGAAATCAGATGGGTTGGACATGTAATGCGATTTGGAGATGATCGCTGGACCAGAGCCGTTACCAACTGGATCCCACGGATGTCAAAAGATCACGTGGCCGCCCACCTACAAGAAGGTCAGACTTCTTCGTCAAGACCCTGAATGAACAGTTTGAGGCTCTTTGTATTCCTGAAGCAACCAGATGTCATTGGGCTACACTTGCACGTGATAGGGTCAAATGGAAATATTACTGGCGCCTGCTCGAGCAAATCAATGAATAATGGGATGCCAAGTGATCAAGTGATGTATCACTTCGTGATAAGAAATCATATGGAATGCATAATGAAGCAAGTTAAAAGGTCGGTTCTATTCCTGGTACCGCATCAGGTCTTGTAAGCAAGTACTAGGTGTCACCTGGGCACAGATTCAGGAGTAGTCCCTGAGCACTCTTTGGTATGGTCCCAAAATAATAAAAATAAATTCAGTCGTATGCTTTTATTTATTTTAATTTTTGGTGCTTGGCCACACCCAATGGTGCTCAGGGATTACACATGACCTGTACTCAGAGATGACTCTGGGAGGAGTGGTGGAGAATTATTTGGGTGCTGAAGATGGAACCCAAGTCAGCCATGCTTGAGGCAAGCACCTTCCCCAACGTTCTATCCCTCAGGCAGTCAAATTATATACTTTTAATAGTATGGGGAGTATTTTTTTAAGTCTAATTATCACTGTATCACTGTATCACTGTCTTCCCGTTCATCATCGATTTGCTCGAGCGGGCCCCAGTAACATCTCCATATGTCCTGTCTCATGCTAGTAGAGCCCAAGGCATCTGCTTGCTCCAGGAACATAAAGAGCCCCAATCCATTCCGGAATGAGGTCTATAATTGTTACTGGTATTTGGCATATATATCAAATACAACACGGGTAGCTTGCCAGGCTCTGCCGTGCAGGTAGCATACTCTTGTAGGCATCTCTAAGTCCAGCAATTATTGATGAACCGAGCAGCCGCAAGTGGCTGTGCGAGCCAGGCGCTGATAGGCTGGTCTGCTGGGTGGAGGTCTGACGAGAGAGAAGTCCGGATGTGGAAAATGGAGGCCCTCATGGAGTGGGGGGGTCGTCTGGCTTGTTGCGAGGCTCTGCTGCGATGGTGGACCAGGGCTAGAACCCACCATCCCTCCCGGGCACCTCGTGAGCGGCTGGTCACAGGGAAAGCCAGTAGCAGCTCTGCCCCATGTCTGCGGAGTCTCTGCGCTATGCCGATCGGGTGTCCGCACTAAGTTCGGCATCAATATGGTGACCCTCCGGGAGCGGAGGACCACCAGGTTGCTTAAGGAGGGGTGAACCGGCCCAGGTCGGAAGTCTAATTATATCTTGTAAAATTTGCCATCATTGTTGCAGGTGTAATATAGTCTGTATTGCTTCACTTATTATTTTAATAAGTGTGGGTTATAGATATACAAAAAAATGGGTTATAAAAAGAGTGGGGTATAAATATACAAAAAGAAATGATGGGAGTAACCAAGGAAAATTTTTCTGTGAGATGGGAAAAATATACTTCAAATCTATCAGTACTCAAACCCCAAAACTTTGATCGAGTTAGCAATTAGGAAAGATGAAATCTTGCCATTTGCTAAAACTTGGATGGAGCAAAAAGGGTTATGTTAAGTGAAACAAGTCAGTGGTAGTACAGTGGGTGGTGATGGATAATCTCATTCACGTGTTATTAAAAAAAAAACCAAGCAAAGGAAAAAATGAACATTATCTAATGGTAACAAACCCTTGGACTTTGACTACAGAAACGAGACAACTAAGTTGTGAAGAGAGGGGACTGGAGGAATAGAAAGAGAAGAAACAGACTCAAAGAGACATAACTACAGTGATGGGAACTTTGAGGCACTTTGGCAGTGGTGGAGGTACAAAAAAAATTGTCCACCAAAAAGCGTAAACTTTATAACATGAATGTAAACCATGATACCTTGATAATAAAAATATTTTAAAATATTTTATTATACCACCATGAGATATACAGTTACAAAGATGTTCATAAGATGTTCATATTTGGGTTTCGGTCATACAGTGTTCCAGCACCCATGAAGAGCAGTTATAAATTTTGCCCTACTGTTTAATTGTCTTTATTTTTTCTGAAACGCAAATCAATTACACAGATGTTCTCTTTTCTCTTCATAATATTTCTCTCAGGAAAACCAGCCTCCATAACTGTCTATGAATGGAAACCCTCCTATCAGGAGATATGGTTTTCTTGCCAGTTATGGGAAACACAAAGCTAACCTAAGTGCCTACCTGTCACCTGCCACAATCACAGAACTGACTTTACAGCTTGAAGAAAAACATTTTTAAGTTGCCTCTAATCTACAGAGCTCCTGGAATTTTGTCTAAAATCAGTACAACATAACCTGACGTGGTAATACATTTCAAATCAACTGGGTTTCAATTAAAACTCTCTACAGTGGTTCAGGGCCACTAATAAAACAGAGCCCTCCTGTGATTGTTGTTTTTATGATAGAAAATGATCAGTAGAGTTGCATTTAACAACCTGGAGATGACAGTGGGTAGGTGCTAATCCTCCCTGCTCGGTAACGAACAGAACAGTGATATTATTATTTTAAAGATAGAAACTTTTGTCCTATTATTATAGACATATCTATGACTCACCACAGGGCTCTAGGCTCATTGCTTTTGTTGAGGCAAAGTTTAAATTAAAACCATGCAAACATGGAATCTTGGTTTTATTAGGGGGACTTGGGGACATCTTATCCAGAATTCCATCCAATGCTTAATTTTTTTCCATGATATCCATCAAGTAATGATCATTTACTCTTTGCTTAAACATTTCCAGTACTGTAGGGGGACATTTCTACTTTCACCACCTCTGTTTGGTGAGGGGCTTCCATATGCACCATTGTTGTGCAATATATATAAATGTCTTATTCTAACTTCAGTCTGTTTATGGGAGTTACTGGTAATTTTCTAACTGCAACCCCCAATCTTCAATGCCTACCTTATTATGCCTACACTTCTCAAATAATATAAGGCCACAACTGTGTGAAAATCCCCTTTCCTCACAGACTTTTATGGACCCAGGTTTTGGTACCTCTCAGGGCCTCACAGTGCTGCGCTGAATCTTGTGCTATTCCACGCAAAGTGAAATTGCAAAGAAAACTTAATGCTTTTAACTCTTTTAACAGTCCAAAGAGAAAGCACAACTTCTCATGTACTATTGACAAAAATTAGCCACGAGGAGAGTTGGAAGATATAGACTAGATGAGTCCTCCAAAAAGTAAATTATGTTTATAAAGCAATAAAGTGAATTATGTTTATAAAGAGATAAAGTGTATTCTGTTTATACAGAAGCACACGCACTGTTTTTGACACTTCTCATCATGAACTTAGATATTAAATTCACTACCCAGGGGCTGGAGAAATAGTATAGTAAATAAAAGTTTGCCTTGCATGTGACCAATCCTGGTCAATCCCAAGCACCAAAATCCCATTCCCATTACCAAATGTAGCACAGAGGTCTCTAAGCACCAATGAAGCGACACAGCTAATCCTGGACACTGAAGGGGCCAGACAGCACCACATCCTCAAGCCCTTACATTGAACAAATAATCACATCGCTTTCAAGGGCCCTAAAGGTCACCTGAGCACCACTTGGGAAGACCTCTCCAACCAAAAAAATAAAAAGATTAAAATCAAAAAATAATGAAGTATTTGTTCATTTAAGCTCTAAAATGTGCCAAAATAACTACATGAATTATACTGTCTGAAAGGATAGGGAATGAAAAAAAAATAGTAGTTTGTCTCAAATTTCCCCCCAACAGAGATCAGTAAAAGCCCCCTCCACCCACCCTGGGTGCTCATGCCTCTCTACCCAGGATAAGGTAAACAAGAGGGGAGGCCTGTGGAATGTGGGAAGGGCAAGGAACTTGACATGGTGCGTGTGCGAGACATGTCAGGCCTGGATGAGCTCACGGCAGGCATGCCCCGCCTGGATAGACAGGTCAAGGGAGATGACCCTGTGTACATGCAGGACGTGCCCTGCCTACTTGCTCATGTGACCACACACCTATAGGCTAAGGAGCAGTATACCTTGAGTGGATAGGCTAGAGATAAGATATCACAAACTAATTGGTTATGTACTGCGCTGGGCCCTGTTGTGATGGACAAGAGGAGCCTTCATAAGGGGCCTTTTGAGGAGGTTCAAGGTCCTTCCTGCCTGTTCAGAGCTGCAAGTCCATGTAGGAGCTGGACCCTGGCTAGCCAGCACAATAAACTCTGTTTGTTCATTGCATTCCTGTGTGGCTCTCCGTCCCTCGAAGGGGATAAGATTCCCAAAATGTAACACTGTCCTCACTTTATGTGATAAGCATATCCAACTCAAGAGTATTGGTTATATTTGTTAATTTTTGTTTGCTTTGATTTAGATCATTTATTATTTTTGTTTTCAATATTTATTCTGTCACAGATTATGTTTACCATCACTTCTACATTCACCTCATGTTACCATCCAAAGATTTCACAAAATTGATGTCATAGCCTCAACGGTATAATGGAAAAGTTAAACTTTCAGGGGAATAGAGCAGAGCATAGTGAGATGTTATTAAAAACCTCCATCCAAGGTAAGAAAAATGAACAACCTTTCTACTTGGTTGCTTTGCCAATGATGAAAGCATTGGTATATTTTATATATGATCTTCATAATTATATAGTTATTCTTCTAAAGTGTATAGTTCTTTTCCTTACTCTTGCTTATAATCCATCATTCATTTATGTAATGAATAATTACTTTCAGTCTTTGCTATGGGCTAAGTACATTTGCAAGGCTTTTCTTTAACATCTTAATGTTCTCAAGTACCTATAAGGCAGTTATACTCATCCATAGAGGATAAAGGATTATCCCTATGGGATAATAAAGGAACTAAAATTTAGTCGATACAGAACTCACTCAATTTACATGACTTGGAGTCCAGTTTAAGCCCGGATTTAACCCAAAACCTGATTTTGCACACAATTCATTACCCCTGAGTGAGTATTCTCCTTTACTCTCTTCTCTCTCAGGGTCCCAAAGGATTTAGGGCAGGGGAGATTCCATCTCAACAGCAGATAAGATGGTATTATTCTCCAATGATCATTATTGTTTATATCACTCATTATGTTGTAACACAATGTCAAAATATGCAACTATTTTTTCCATAACTATTTGACTTTTTTGCTGCTGGTCTCATTGTGGGGTATACAGTAACAGCTTTCATTTAACTGCTCACTCCTGCTCTCTTGAAATTTTTGACTAGGTTTCCATGAGGCAACCACACTAACTGCTGTTTTTCCAGTCATTTCTTCTTTGACTTTTCCTCCACTTACCATTAAATACTTTTTGCCCTAAAGCGATATTTACTCCCTTATTGCCAAAATAGGTCAGTAAGAGCAAATGTACATTTACCATTTTACATTATCCTCTAAGATCCAGATCCAAAGATTCAGCTTCTTTATATTATTCCACTCAAAGCAAATGAGCTGCCCTAAACCTCCTAGTTCTATTTTAATTTCTCTATGATCAATGAATACTAATATTAAAATATGAAAATCATCTCTCTACCTCCTATTTTACCTACCCTATTAATTTTATTTCGTTTATCCATTTTTCCCTCCATCTCAGCCTCATTCCTTCTTCCTATTCTCTCTTCTGAAATATTTTGCTGATCAACCTACCCAGAACCATCCTAAGCTTCTGATAATTTATAACTCCCACTGTAATCACAAGGTTCATACCCAAACCTACATTTATTGATATTTTCTTCTGCTTTAAAATCCTGGATGCCTCCCCAGGTTAACTGATTCCTAAACATTAAAAGCTTTTCTTAGCCCCCTCCACATCCCGGCCCCACTCAGACTCTATGGTCCCTCCTGCCACAGGACATTTGTCTGTACTCCTCCTTGCCTTTAGCCTCTTACTTGTGGAGGTCCATATTCTTGACTCACCACAAGGCCTGCAGTTCTTCTAGGGAAGACTAGGAGACTGGGTCAAATTCTTAGTCATATGCTCACACTACTTTGTCCTTTCCTTTTTTAACAGTTGTCTCATTTAACAATTATTCTGCTGATTCTTTATTATATATTTTCCTCACCAGACTGTACATTGCCTAGAAACAATGTTCCTATCTCTTTTTCATAGGAGCCACCACTATACAACACATGAACACACACACAAACACACACACACACACACTAATATTCCTAATACCTAATTACCTAATATTTCTGTGGGTAAAATGCATCACTCAACTCATGTTCTTTTTTATATGAAAAATATTTCATCTATAAAAAATGGTAAGAAAAGGGTAAGAATTTCTCCACAGCAAAGATGGGTCCTCAGTGAGACAGGACAGGGGTCTGAAAATACAACTGTGTTATGTACAGAAGTGCTCTGCTTCAGGGCACTGCTCCCTAGTTCTGTTCAAACCAAGTTCATTCATATAGAGTTTTTTTAGTTTTTTATTATATCACCATGAGATATAGTTACAAAAAGTCCAACTCATGTTCTTATTGTAATCATTTGATTTCCAGATAACACTCCTGATTTAATAAAAACCTAAAATGTCCACTTTATTATTAAAATTTTTTCTTCACATGATTTCATTTTAGGTAGGCTGGTGCCAACATTTTACCTAAGCAGTAGAAGCATTTCCATTCATAAGCATGAAATCTACCAGATTATTGCACAGTGCATGATGGAACATAAACGCCAATGCTGGAATGTTTTCCAATCATGAGCTATTAATAATTTAACAAAATTAATTCAAAACACTTCACTCAACAGTGAAACAGAGATGAGGAGGAAATGATGCGTGTGCTTGTCTTCCGGGGATGAATTAAATATGGCAAACAAGTAAAAAGGAAAAGCCACCAACCTTTGTTTAGAATACAATTCCCCATTTAGAAGTTAATACAAATTTTGTTTTTCTCACAATATCAAAGAACAAACAGCAGAGGCATAAATAAAAATCTTTGCTTTACACAGGTGAATGATTTAGCATAGTAATAACCATTTGTCATGTCTCAGAAAAGCAAAAAAAAATTGAAGGGAATTTTTTTTCAGCATGAAGCAGTAATCAAGTCAGAGAAAAGCATTCAGTAATTATTATTATTAGGAGTAATCATTAGGAGTAAAAAGTGAGATAGACAGTCCACAGAGCATTGAATTAACTCCTACCTGACGGTCCTACAGTTATCTGTAGAAATGCATTGAAGTCAGGAGACAATTAAATTGAAAAACGATAGAACTCACATGGAGACACAGACATAGAATGAACAGGAAAAGGGATGTCAGCTGAATACGTATTCCCAAACACAGAGACGTAAGAGAAAAGATGATGAACAAGTTGCCACAATTACCCTAAAGGAGGTGAGATGAAAACAAATGTGTAACATCAAGAGAGAATTCTCACCAGTGAAAAGCACCAGATGTGGGCCCATGGGACTCCAACATTACAGCATTGTTGTCGTGTGAGAGCTTGTGTAAATGTGATGACTAGAACCCACCCCAAGACCCTCAGAATAGTATGTTGGTTGGTGCTGCTACTGCTGTGATTCTGAAGCCTACCCTTTGGAAACCACACGCAAAACTTTAAGCATGGGTGCCGTGTGCACTCACAAGGGTGAGTGAGAAGCAAGCCATCTTGTTTGTAAAGATGCCATGCAAGAGCAAAAATTATTCCCACCTTACAAGAAAGAAATAGGTACATTGAGTGGCTGGTCAGTAGAATGAGTGGAAATTTTTGTCTAATTTTAGAGCCCAATGATCATGTAGTCTTCTGAGCCCTGCTCTTGTTTCGAGGCCTTTTCAAGCTATAACACTATCAAGTTCAAATAATCATCGACTTACCCCTCAAAAAGATAATTTTATGTATTTCAAAGTCCACAGGAGTAGTTATCTCACAGACACATTTTCAAGTGGTTATGGCTAAATGTCACTGGAGCTACAATATGCAATAGGAAAGAGATTATTAAACCCAACAGACAACTGGGATATGCAAGGCCTGTTGATAAGGGAGAAAAAGTGGGAAAAGAGAAAGTAAGGTCTTGTGAGAAAGATTTTAAGGGTTGAGCAGAGAAGTTCAGAAACTATCATCAACAAGGAACAGTGTGGACAATGGTGGAACCAGGAAGACCCTGGGAAGAGGGTGAAGATAAGCAAAATAGAAAAGAGTTAGAATTCAGAGGTCAGCACTGAGGAATTCTGCCATGTCAAAGAAGGAAACGGAGCCAAGCAGTTAGGGGTAGGGTATGTGGGTGTATGCGTGTGTGTGTGCATGCGTGTGTGTGTGCATGCGTGTGTGTGTGCGTGCATGCATGTGTGTAGGTGCTGTTACCTTTACAACTCTTATCACCCTCCCCAGCTTGGGGGTGAGGGGAAAGATAGTGGTCAGGAGAACAGCTTTGGAGGTTAACAGACTATGCCTGGGTGCTACTAGCTACAAAACTCATTCAAAACCTCAATTCTTTATCTATTTAATGGAACTAGTAATTCCTACCTATTTAATGGAACTAGTAATTCCTACCTCAAAGGGTTGTAAGAATAAGTAAGATAATGTATGTAGATCTCTTAGTACCTGGGGCATCATACTAACTCGGAATATGCTTGCTCTTTTATTGTTATTGCTATTGTTTCTTTGTTATTGCCATTGCTAATATTATCATCCTCAAGGGAAGGACAATTATATCAAAGGAAAAAATATAATGGCCCTAATAATCTTTAATGGAAAGTTTGTGGTTTTTTCCTCCTGTAAGCAAAAGCTCAGTCATTTGGGTCTTGGATTGTTTCATGTGTGACACAGGTGTTCCTGATAGAATTAGACAAAAAAAGAGTCAAATGAAATAAATAAAGCAGCATTTGGTGCCCTACTTTTCTCCGGTATGGTTTACATGTTCTCCTAATTAAATTTTTGAGTAAACTCCATTCCACAGTCGTGCTGGGTTTACTCAGATGCACTATAGAATGATTCACAGCCTCTATATAAATTCCTCCGCTCCGAGTGCCAAATTCCTTGCTGTACATGCAAGATCAGAATTCATTTATTATTTCACCCTAGCTTAATTAATTCCACTGCCAGCTACTTGTTGACGATGGAGCTCTGTTGACAATACTGAACAAAGTTTTAAGCCAAATAGTTTTAATAACTTGTCCACTGCTGGGTGGTCTGCCATTCTTTATTAAACTTCATGAGGATTTATAACAATCTTCCCCCCACATGTCTGTAACCTTTAAAGGATGCTGATAAAAAGCAAAGGTCATGGGCTCCAAAGTCCTAGTTCTGATAAATATGTTCAAACGGCTGCTCATGAATATACAGCTGTTTCTCATCCTTTATGGACCCCTCCCCACAGCTGGGATTTTTTTTTCTTTACAACAATCCCAACAAGGGTAAAACTGAACAGAAATTGAAATAATGATTCGATTTTGCAAGAGAAAGGACAGAGCTTATGATATCTCGCTGAGGAAAGGGGCTTCTCTATTTGCTGATGACCCAAACATGTCTGCCAAGGAGAAATATGGTGTCCAGTCTCCCCGTTGAACTGCCACAAGAATGGATTGGCCATGGCTCCTGGCTTGACAGGTGCAATAAATATTAATTAGTGTGCTTGGCTACAGAGGGAGTAATGATATACACTGCTCCTCTGAAGCGTTAAATTGTAGTGTTAGTCTTGATAATGCCTCATCTTCTCTATCCTGACAGGAAAACATTTTGAGTTACATGCGTCTCTGTATAGGCAAAGGGGATTAAAATAAACAGGTTTATCTGTTGTCAGGAATTACAGGTGCAAAAGGTGGGGGTGAAGACTGATTGTGAGTCAGGTACCAGACAGTCCCTGTGTGCCTGTTGTGTTTTTGTTTTGTTGTTTTAAATCACCATTTCAGGTGGCACAAAGCAATTTCTAAAATGTTTGCTGTTGTTAAGGGATAGAGCTAAACCACTTTCCTATTGCCAAAGATATTTGATTATATTGGAAATGTATTTGAAAACTCCTTATCTAAAGCAACTGCCATAAATATGCATAAAATATTAGAGGAACTGTGCTTATTAGATTGTGTGGGACTTGGGAGGTTTATGAAGTTGGACTGAATTATTAGCATGCTCCCGGTGTTTGCAAATAAGTACCTATAACAGTCTGGGAACTGGAGATGGCTGTGTTTGGGAATTAAAGATAAAATTGCTCTTAAAATTCAGCTCTGATCAGAAACAAAATGCGGGCGAGGAAGCCGTGATAAGCAAATTAACACTCGCTGTTTATGCTGATTCTAGGCTTACAACAAAACACGTTTTTGAAATGGGTATGTTTAGTTGTTTACACCTGAAGTTACAGCCAAACAATAGCATTTCAGCAAGAAAAGAGACTCTAATTAAATACTGATATTTTCCAAATCCTTAATTATAATGGCTTACAGTTTTGCCTAAGGGCTTCTCTAGGAGCTAATTTGCTGGAATATTACCGTCTACACTTTTTCATTTGTTGAAGATCTTGCTCCCTTGCGAATTGCCTTTTTTTAGTTTGTTGTAACTTCATTTGGCTTTCTTTTTTCTGGGAATGCGTCCTACCCCCTATATAGGAAATACTGGAAGGGGGGAAAAAAAAACCTTGGCAAACAAAGTTTTATTCTGAGTGGAATTCTTCTCCCGCCTGCATGGCTTAAATGTGTTGATAACTGTTTCTGTACTGCAGCTGCAAAGAAATGGTTTTTGGCAATGTGGATGTCTGTGCGTTTCTCATTCTCTCCTGGAACCCTGGGTTCCAGCAGCATATCCCCAAGCAAACATTTCTGGAATCTCAGTGAACACAGGGAAGCAGTGCCCAGTGGGCACTGAAATATTAACTAATGATGAGCTGCACCGAATCAGCTGGTGCCTGGAGCTGGAGTTGGAACATTTCAGCAAAGTATACCCCTACAGACAATATCCCAAATCACATTCCACCCCGATTCCCTTCTACCTTACAACACTTCAGTCCACTTTCTAGAGAAGACTCTCTCTCCCCCTACCATTCACCACGCCCCCATTCCCCACCACACACCCCCTAACAGACTTTGGAAAGGCTTTTCTACTATCTACAGTGAGTTCCATAATTGTGGTCCTCTGTATTTTCTGCCTACACACGGACCACTAGCGTAGATTGCTGACAGGGAATAGAAACTAATACATGAGCAATAGTGACTTCTGTCTTTTGCTTGGAGTCAGATATTTAAAACTTTTATCCTTAGTGGACCATGCAAGAGGAGTGAGGCCTGTAAGCTTCAGTTAGTAATATGCCCTCTTGAGTCCTTTGGACTAGAAGGTCCTGTTATAAAAAAAAAAGTTCAATGTGCGAATAAATGTCGAAAGGGCTAATGCCAACCTAGAACTGAGCATTAAATACAGGCAAGAAAATGCACATGATGCCCTCTAGGTGTATGTTTTGCAACCCACAATATATAAGAGAAGGAAAAGAGAGAGAGGGAGAGAGAAAAGAGATGGAGAACCTGCCACAGAGGCAGGCTATGGGAGGGGAGGGAATTGGGGACATTGGTGGTGGGAAATGGGCACTGGTGGAGGGCGGGGTGCTGGAACACTATGTGACCGAAACCTCCAAACATGAACAATGTTTTCATTGTATATCTCACGGTGGTATAATAAAATATTAATAAAAATTTTTTTAAAAGTTCATAGATGTGAGTATAGGGGTCCATGCACATACCTGCGAGCATAGACCTCTGTGAGATCCCAGCCCCAGTGGTCCCCCCAATATGACTGTAAACACCCCATGTGGGCCCACAAGCACTAATCTAGAGGTCCCCAGTACCATGAACTAACCCAGATAATTCCTGGCAATGCAAAACATGAGTAACACAAAATCGTTGACCGAGAATCTCCAGAGAGGTCACTGGGCCCCTGAGCACCACTTGGGAGCCCCCACCCAGCAACACAAAAACAAAACCTATGTGATGTTCTGTAATCCATAGTCTGGAAGGGAAGGAAAAGAGAAAGAGAGAGAAAGGCAAAGAAATAAAGAACCTGCCATGGAGCAGGGCTGGGGAAGGGGGAGGGAACGGGGACGTTGGTGGTGGGAGATGGGCACTGGTGGAGGGACGGGTGCTGAAACACTGTATGACCAAAACCCAAACATGAACTTTTTAATTGTATATCTTTTTATTTGTATGGATATGGGCACTGGTGGAGGGACGGGTGCTGAAACACTGTATGACCAAAACCCAAACATGAACTTTTTAATTGTATATCTTTTTATTTGTATATCTCACGGTGGTATAATAAAATACTTAAAAAAAAACCTAGAAATAACTAAGGTTCTTCATTAAAATACCAACACTCAATAACCTTGAAAAATATTCTAATTTGGATGCTAAGAGCCCCTTATTATACACTATATGCTTCCTAGCTACTTTGAAATTTTCCAATATTTAATGCCCTGGAAAGAAATCAAGGTTTATCCAAAGGCAAATCAGGAAATAGAGTTCAAGAACATATTCGCCTCATGAAAATTAAAAAATCCAACAACTAAGTATTGATAAAAATCTATTAAAAAATTTGAGCCTGGTCGTCCCTTCCCCCTCCATCTTGTTGAGCCTGGTGGCTCTGCCCGCGAGCTGCCCACGGGCCAGCACAGGGCCTCACGGACGGCTGGGGAGGCTGGCGCTCGGCTCGCGCCGGGCCTAGCTGACCATGGAACCCCGAGGAGGGCAGATGGGTTTTGGGAGTGGGCCCGTCGCCTCTGAGGGGTCCCGGAAGCAGCCGGATGAGACTCGCCCACCACACTAGCCACCATTTTTGCTGTCCGGACGCTGCAAAACGGCCTCAGACCAGATCAACAGAGCAAAGCCAGTTCGAGCCCAGGGTCGCGGCCGCAAGCGGCCGTGAGGTCCACTAAAATAGTGAAACAGTAATGCCTTTTAATGCACTGCAGTCAACGAAGAGCAGGAAAGTTTGTTGGGAAGGAGATATAAAGAGGAAAGAAATGACATACAGAACCCGCCAAGTGGTTGAGGTGCGGGAGGGGGAGGGAGGTGGGGACATTGGTGATGGGAGATGGGTTTGGGCGGAGGGTGCGTGTTGGAACACTGTGGAACCAAGGCTCTACATGAGCATCTTTCAATTAAAAAAAAGGTGGAATCTACCACGGACGTGTGGGAGTCAGAGGTTGGGTGGGACAGAGAAGGGAACAGTGTGCTAATATTTGTCAACAATGATAATGCCAGTCTAGAACTGAGCATTGAATATAGGAAAAAAGATATACATGATGACCTCTGAATGTATGTATTGCAATCCACAATGTGTAAGAGAAGAGAGAGGGAGAGAGAGAGAAGAGATAAAGAATTTGCCATAGAGGCGGGCTGGGGGAGGGGGAGGGAAGTGGGGACATTGGTGTTGGGAGGTGGGCACTGGTGGAGGGATGGGTGCTGGAACACTGTGTGACGGAAACCCAAACATGAACATCTTTGTAATTGTATATCGCATGGCGGTGTAATAAAATATTAAAAAAAATAAATAAATAAAATAAAAATAAATAAAATAAAATAAAAAAATTTGAGCCTGCTTTGATTCTCCCTTTGAGTTCCAAAGATCCTTTACATCTATCTATCACATATAAAATGCTATATCTAGTCTAGTTCTTTCTGGGTCATAACCTAAAGACTAGAATTGCTATGTTCCCCAGGGCATGGTTAAGAGTCTCAAAACAGAAAACCATATAGTTAGATATAATTATACTTTGCTCATAAGAACAAAAAAGTCCCTATTGAAAACTTTAATGTGTGCATATGTGAATGCATTGAAAACATGTCTAAATAGGAAGCTTTAAAATTAGAATGCTAATATAATTTAGAACCAGGCAGAATTTCATTTAAATATGGATTCACCAAAAGATGTATGATCTTGGAAAAGTCACTTGAGGGTCAATGCCCTCGTCTACAAATTGAGTATTCATCTTAAAGGGTTATCAGGAGGAGGATCAAGTAAAATTATTTCCATAATGTTTGACAGAGTGCTCAGTGCTAATACATTGATGCTTGACATAATAGTAATAGTGATTACCATAATTATGGCTATTGAATTCAATTCCAAAATCTTCACCATGACCCAGAAGGTCCTGCCTCATTCAAATTCCTGTCCACAGTGATCTGATCAGCCTACATAAAGAAATATGTCCATCAAGAAGATTCCATATAGTAACTCCCATATCTGTTGACCTTCCACATGAATGGCTATAGCAATTAAGATTAAGAAGCTAATCAATTTATTTTTAAAATAAAGAATCATAGATTATCCAGGTGGGCCCAATAAATCATATGAATCCTTAAAAGCAGGAATGGGTAAGATAATCAGACACAGCAGACCCTGAAGTGTTTAACCTTATCTTTAGGGGTTCATCAAGATAGATGGCACCCCATGAACCATGTGAGAACTGTGAATTTTACTAACCACCAGTGAAGACCCAAATACCAGATGAACACTATAGTCTGTCTAGCACCTTGTTCTAGTCTTGCAAAAAAACCATCAAAGAATTTAGTTCTACTAAGTTCAGTGGCCTGATTTCAACCCTACAGAAACTTTGAGAGGCTCTTAAAGGTCCCTGATAATAATCTAACGACAGCACTAGAAATCCACAAAGCTGTCCGTGCCTCACCAAAGTCAGAGTTTTTGAATGTGTTATATTTTCTTTATTAGAGAGCCTTTGCAATAGCACCTCCCTCTGCCCATGATCCTTTCCTCCCTTTACCCAGCTAGCAACTGTGTTTTTAATTTTTCATCTCTGTCCACTCAAATTTTCACCTCTTTGAACAAGTCCTTAAATTTGTGACATAGAGTAGGCCCCATTCTCCACTTGAGTCTCTTTCAAGACACTGTTGATCTCTTCTTAGATTTTTGTCAGAGCTTATAATTCTCTTAATTGTCTCTTCTTGTTTATTTTTTAACTTGACTATAAATATAACTTATAAATATAAGTTGTTGGAACTGTGGCTTGCAAGGTAATTTTTTTTCTGGGACATATTTTGCGATAATATTTAACCTCTATAGACAAAAGTAAAATTTGCTACTGTTATTTTATGCCGTGATTGTTCATGATTGTTATCACATATCATTAGGTTGAGACTAGTGAAACTTCATTACTTTTTGTATTCTTTACTAATTGAATTATATATTGCTGGACAATGAATTTCTCTCTATTACCCCAAAAATAGACATTTGTTATCTTCACAGTTTTTGAGTCAGGTTTCTCATCTGGAGTCTCATTGGAGTCTCTCTTATGAGGTGACTGTTGGAATTTCAGCAGGTCTGTCATCATTGGGAAAGTTTTTGATGAAGGCCGCCATTTTCCACATCTGGACTTCCCTCTCCTCACAACTCCACCCAGCAGACGAGCCTATCACAGCCTGGTTCGCGCGGTCATGCAATTCATCAATAAACGCTGTATTTAGAGGTGATTACAAAAGTATGCCACCCGCACAGCAAGCCTGGCAAGCTACCCGTGTCGAATTTGATATGCCAAATACCAGTAACAATTATATTAGGTCATTCCCATGACCTGACGGAATGGTTTGAGGCTCTTTATGTTCCTGGAGCAAGCAAATGTCCTTGGGCTCTACTAGCATGAGACAGGACATATGGAGGTGTTACTGGTGCCCACTCGAGCAAATCGATGATGAACGGGAATATAGTGATAGTGATAAATATAACACACTCCATGATTCAGTAAATAATAGTTAAATGAAAATGTAAATGCTTTGCTTAACCTTTATTAATTGAGATGACTATAGGGAGGAGATACTTATTATCACAATAGACCAGAGAAAGTACCTAAAAAGTAAAAGGCTAAAGTGATATTCTCAGGACCACATATCCCCTAAGTGATTCTGCCTCGGCATGATCCTGAAAGTCTAGTTCTCAATCTCTGAATTTTCTGCCCCTTTTCTAAACTCAAAAGCTAGGAAAGTATCAACCCAAGACTGAACCAACAGTTTATTTGTTCCAACCCAGACAGAAGGCGTGATCTAAGATGTAAGAAGCCCTTAACTCCACAATTTAGACTCCTGTCATAGAAGTTGAGGCAAAGCCAAAACAGGGTAGCTAAAACAACAGAAATATGTTGTCTCTGAGTTTTGAAGGATGGATGTCTGGAATCAAGGTATCAATAGGATCAATAGGACATGATCCTTTGGCAAACTCTATGAGAGAATCTTCCCAGATTCTTCTTAGGTTGTAGAATTGGGCTATCATCCTTGGGGTAACTTTGTCTGTAGACTTATAATTCCAGTCTCAGTCTCCAATAACACATGGTGTGGTCCTGTTGTGTGTTTTTTCTAAGTTATCCTCTTTGTAAGGACCTCAGTCATAGCAGATCAAGGACCCGCTAGATTCCTGTAAAGGGCTATCTTAATTCATTTCATCTGCAATGCCCCTTTTTTCCAAAATAAGGTCACATTCCCCAATAACGGCGAAAGAAGAAAGCTCAGTTTCCCTTTACCTGCTATCAAGAGTGGTTCCATTTTAACTATAAAATCCTGTATTCTAAACATTCTATTCCTGTCATTTCTTAAGAGTGTAAGAGGCTCACAGTTTTTACCAGGCCATAAATTATGTCACAGGCTTTGGGCTAGAGAAAACAGTCTATACCTAGGCCAATGGTCAAATACACAACCTGAAAGTATTTAAATAAATAGACAGCTCCCACCGGCCCAAGTGGGAATGCAAGATGTTGATCTTAGCAGTACAAATTGACCTGAAATTAACCAGACTTCTTGTGAAACAAATGTAATTCTTGGATACTTTTGTAAGAAACACAAAGGCCCCACCCAGAAAAGAGGCATATTTAACTTAGTCCTAGAGTAACTTCATCTCTACCTAGGAAGATTCTTTCTTTCTCTGTCAAATTTTTCTGTTTCTAACTCTGAATCTAGGCATCTTTATTGCTCAGTATTTTCACTTTTGAAAATATTGAACCTGGGAACCTTGGGCCAACAGAGAGACCCACTGCTATTGTTCCTACATCACTGGGGGCAGCTTGGACATTCAGCTTCACCTATGAATTGTGGGGACCACCCATAAATCAACCTCTAACAATCTCCAAACCCCAGCATGTGCTTCTGCTATTTACCAGAAACGAAGTTCTGCATCCTGTGGTAGTCCTGAGATCCTCTTCCCCTACCTGTTGAGGTGAGACTTCAGCTTCCCAAGTGGATCCTGGTGGCTGAGGTCAGAGGCTGTGGCTGGCAACTGGTGTGGTGACTGCAAAAGGAAGAGCAATTAGAACAAAGGCTTGTTTGTGGTACCCGAGCTCTCCCCCTCATTACTTTCACTCTCTTCCTGCCTCCTCCTTGCTCTCTACCCAGGCTCTCAGGTGGTCATTTATGAAGCAGCACATGATGAACTTGTGTAACTGTGGAAGTGTGACCACAGTCTCCAATGTTTGATTTTTCAAATGACACTTTTACAAAAGTACCTGCGAAAGTCTAGTTGTCTCTTGATAGCTCAAACTGGAGACAAAAATAGAAACATGTACAGCAACTACTGAAATTAATGGGGCCAGATTATTAAGCTGTTCAATATCCACTCTTCACTCTGCAACAGTCACGACTCATGTATGTATTCTTATATCAGAAAGAGACCACAGCACAGCTTGAAGTGTGACTTTGAGGTCACTGATCATGGAGAATTATCCAACTGTTTTTGCAGCTACCAAAAATCATGTGTGCAGAGCCTACATATTTTCAGGGAGAAAGATAAGTTTTAAAATTAATTGGTCAAATTTTTCCAATAATAGAAACATGTAAGATAAACCCATGAAATATGTCTCAGGAATTCTACTCTATATTGTGGTGGGAACAAAGAACCTCTGGCTTTTAGTAGAACATGCATTGAGTTCTGGAACTGTTTGTTCTCACTTATCTCTGGCTTCCCTCTAACCGGTGGCTACCTAAAGGAAAGCAGTTCGAATAAAACATTCAAATCTGAACCAGGTTGCTCGTCAAAGAGTCCCAACCTTCTGGTACAGGTATTGCAAAATAATAATTAGATATTTAAAACTGGTATGACTTCAGGAACTAGGAGGCAACAAACGGATCCAGCAGAACTGACTCAGGCATTAGCCAACCCTTCAGTGTCTTTATCTATAGGAAATCTGAGAGGTTTGGGAGAATGATCAAGTTGACCTGAGTGACAAGTGGACATTCTAAAAGCAAGGGGTCATAGTTATTTACCAACTGCATCAATGCCAACCGGGTAAAGATTGATACACCAAAACTCACCTTTAAAATGGAATCTGCACAATTTACCAAGCAGGATATGGATCAGCACTTTTTTGAGGATCAGGTGTCAGTTCTCCCCAACTGTCTTTTGCAATAACTTCTGGGCTGCAATTAAGATACTGAGCTGTGGTACTTCACTACCTGGGCCACAGCCATCTGGGTAAGGAGGGCTCTCTGAGTCAGGGAGTCACTTTGTCACTAGTTAGTTGTGCATCCCCAAACACACATTCACAAAAAGCAGTAGCTGTTCAGTTACTTACGAAACAAATTTTAGCACTTTTGCAAGAAATACTATTGTGGCACAAAATACATATATTCAAAAACATTTACATGAAGGAAAAGATTTGTCTGCTAGGGAGGTAATACTTAAAATTTAGCTTCAGGTGCCTCATAGTGAATTTCCCATTATACTCTGTGATGTAGCTGTCATAGGTCAACACAAAATAATGGGTAATTCCTATAGTAAGAAAAGAATAATTGAAAAATCTATAAACTATTTCTGTTTAGCTTATAGGAAGCAAGAAGCCATGAGAACAATCCATATTTTTTGAATTAGCTGTTACCAATTAAAACTGAAACATCACGTTTAAATAAAATTTGAAGTTCCCTTTTGGCTTTGAAAATTGGATGGGGTCACTTGGTTCTTCCTTCCCACCTTATAACAGAAGGAGGAGCTAGTTTAGGAAAAAAATCTAATTCACCATAATCCTCACTTATGTGACCCACTTTCTACTTCTGTGATTATCAGTTTTAGACCCTTTTTTGTCTGTTAATTTCTAAGGCTCATTTCTGTCAGGAAAGGCCTCTGTATTGATTAAAAGTTTTCAGAACATTAACCTGAATTTTCTTAGTCTGGTCACTGCATGTGAAATTCAATACTCAAACTATCCCAAACATCCTCAATTGCTATTCAACTCAGATGCATTTACTTAAACAAGCAATTAGCCTTGGCAATAAAAGGCTGAAAAGAAATGAAGTTCATGAATATGCTACTTGTTCTTTCCCCAGATGATGCCATTAGTCAGTGTCCAAGTGTCGATGTGTAACAAATATTGTACCAATGCTGGTACCTAGGAGATTGGCAATAGGAATGATTAATGCTTTAGAAACCGCTAAGGGGCAAAAGATAGGGTTGGCTGAGAAATGGTAAATACATTTACTGAATACCTACTATTTGCCCAGTGTTATATCAGGAATTGAGCTTCCATATGACCACATTATTCCACTTATGAACCCAAGGGTACATATACATAATGAAATACTACTCAGATATAAGAAAAAAAATGAAATCATAAAACTTGCTGCCATGTGAATGAAGTTGGAGAGTATCACGTTGAGTGAAGTTAGAGGAGAAACATATACAGACACCATCTCTCTCATATGTAGAGTATGTATGTAGGAGGATGTACTGCTGGAATAGTTCATGTGAGAAATCTTAATAACAAAGTGCCCAAAATAGAACATAAATAAAATTTAATAAACATCAGAAAAAGGAAGAAGGAAGGAAGGAAGGAAGGAAAGGAAAGGGAAGGAAGGAAGGAAGGAAGGAAGGAAGGAAGGAAGGAAGGAAGGAAGGAAGGAAGGAAGGAAGGAAGGAAGGAAGGAAGGAAGGAAGGAAGGAAGGAAGGAAGGAAGGAAGGAAGGAAGGAAGGAAGGAAGGAAGGAAGGAAGGAAGGAAGGAAGGAAGGAAGGAAGGAAGGAAGGAAGGAAGGAAGGAAGGAAGGAAGGAAGGAAGGAAGGAAGGAGGGAAAGAAAGAGAGGAAGGAGGGAAGGAGAGAAGGAGGGAAGGAGAGAAGGAGGAGGGAAGGAGGGAAGGAGGGAAGGAGGGAAGGAGGGAAGGAGGGAGGGAAGGAGGGAAGGAAGGAGGGAAGAAGGAAGGAAGGAAGGAAAGAAGGAAGGAAGGAAGGAAGGAAGGGAGGGAGGGAGGAAGGAAGGAAGGAAATAAATGCCACTAAAAAGTCAGAAAAAGTAAATTTGGAGACTAAGAGAGGATGTAAATTACTCTTTTGCCATGATGATTTAGAAGACCCCAAAGCACCAGTCATTGAACTAGTAAATATGATCATCTACAGTACAAAGGGAAGAAAATTCAAGATTAATGAGCATTGCTCATTAAATTTTATATTTTTACTGTTTTTTTTTAAACCCCCACCCTATCAAAGTTGTGGTAACAGAAAGGGCCACAAACATGGAACTAGAACTCCTGGATCCCAGATCTTCCCTTAATTAACTGAATGAAAACATAAAAATAAAACAGAGAAGAAAATATATCAACAAAACTGGCAGATATTTTTAAATATATACATTCCGCATTTCTATTGAGACTCACTTTTGCATCATTATTATTGGGAAAAGTCAATCAAATAACTTTTAGGTATAAGTTTGAAAGGTTACTGAGTTTCTAAAGGAATTTTTTTTGGTTTCTAAAGGAAATCTTTTAGTGAAACATATAATTTTACACACAGCTTAAAAATGTCTGGGGGGAAAAATAGAGAAATCATTATACCAAAACTGACCACCTTTGGAAAAATATTTAATACCAAGATTTAGATTAATTCTAAAGTTAAGAGAGCACAGAATTACTAAGAAGTCTTTGAATTGCCTATTAGGATTATTCCACTCTGGATGGAACTACATTTCAATTGGATTCAATGGAATAGAAGATATAAATTGAATGGCAGAGAGATTAGCCAATGCAGAAGAAGATGGCACTTTGTGTGTGGTATAACTAGCAGGCACTTGGAACTAGAATAAAGAATTGATTTAATGAAAAATGATCAAATGCCTCTATGAGTCCTATGAATGGAGACCAAACTCATTATTTTGGCCTTCATTTCCTTTCTACAACTTTCTTGTCCCTATCCAAGTCTTCTCCCACTCATCTGGATGGATAAGTCCACTTTAATTTTCTACCAGGTCATGATGCTTCCAAAGTAAGGTTGACATTTGCCTGTGATGGCACATATGGTTCTCATAGCTGCCTGTGTGTTGTATCACCTGTGAAGTTTTGTCAGTCTTACTACTTGCTTTTTAATATATCTGTCGTACCTCTCCAAAAGAGAGAAGAAAGATGACAGATATATTAAACGCACTGGCATCAAATCTAAGTTTAATGCAAGTTTGTGGAAACAAGAGTAATGAAAATCGACAATTGTTTTGAAGGTGATTTTAATGAGTCTGATAATGATTGACATCTCTCTACAAAAACACAGCACATTGGTCACAAAGAAAAGCAGCATTTTTTCCTCCTGGTGGCAGATAACTTGAAATGACTTTTCAAAAGCTGCCATCTTTAAGAAGCCAGAGTATCATAGCAAGAGACCACATACGAACAAAAGTCAGTGGTTTTCTCCCAATCTTGCAGCAACTTGCTGGGTCTTGGATCAAACACATATTCCATGGGCTATACTCTGAAAAAAAACCCTTTTGTTGTTCTCTGCCCTGGTAATGGGAACAGTGTTGCCATTATATCCATAATTATATCCATGAGAAACCATAATGATTAGTATTGTAAACCAAATTAAATAAAAATTTAAATACAAAATCAAAAAATAATAAAAGGACTAGCATAAAATAGCTAAATAGGAATAAGGAATAAACAAAGCAAAATGGCCCAAGTTGTTGGCCTAATGCCCTGTAGGTACCAACTCTTTAGGTGTTTTAGCAACACAAGCTTCAAAGACAAGTAGAGGGACAGCTCTACCCACTGAAAGATGGGTGGGTCCTTACAAAACCCGTCAGGTTCATTGACTCACTAAAATGACTCTAAAAGTTCAGGAGAGCTGTAATTTTTACTGTTTGGTTGAATTTAGTGAAAGGCTATAGACTGAAAGCTGCCAGGGTTAAAGGTACATAGAGTAGAGTTCAAAAGAGACCAGGAACAAGCTACAGTGGCATTACATGGAAAGTACTTGGCTTTCCGAGAGCAATGTAGCACACACACACAATACAAATAACCAGGAAACCATCCCCCAAGGTTTTCCTGGGGCTCTATCATGTAGGCACAGTGACTGACTTTGTTGCTCAGCCTCTAAGATATTGAAGGTCAAGTGAATAGTGCATGGTCCCAGACTCCCACAATAAATTCCATTTCTAACATAAATGATCTTTCATGATTCAAGACCATAGAACACCCTTATCAACTAGAATATTCTTTATAGCTGTAGGGTTTGAATATCCCAGAATCAAGCTTAACAGCACAAAGGAAAACAACTGGAGTTGTGCCCCCGGGTTCTTCCCCAGAAAATCCTGCTTCTTTTTCCATGAAGAGAAGAAAGCTCTGTTCTGAAGATCATCCCACATTCCTCATTGCTAGTGAAGATCCAAACTGAAGTTCAATCATACCAATATTTGAGTTCTCAATTTTATGTCTATGAAGCACAACACTTTGAAATCCCACATGTTATAGAAAAAAACATAATGTTTATGCTGAAAAACAGGAATGAAAACCTAAAACTTTCCAAAAAAATCTTCTATGCTAATTAACCTTCTGCTAAACGTTTCAAAAAAATCAAACAATAGTCTTTAGCCTTGAAATAGTCTTTGGCTTTTAGCATTTTCTTGCCTTCATCCATTTACTTGACTATCAGATTATTTTCCAGATGCATTTTTTGGAAATACTCCACATTGAACTTTTTGGGAGGCCTTCGATGGGAGACAACACATCTTAACATAATTCTAAATGAAATATATATATATATATATACATACATAATGTATATAAGAGGATTCTCAAATTACACTGCCTGTGAAATCTTTTAATCACTAAACTCTTTTGTTGCAGAAAGCAGTCTTCCTGGAAGTGTATGCAGCCTATCATTTGTACAAGTGACAGTCCCAGTGCCATTAAGAAATAAACATTCTTAGCCATCTTCATGCTACCCCAATCTTAAAGATACCGATGGTAAACTCTACACCCACTAGAAGAGAAGCAGAGTTCTCCAGGTGCCATATATAAAGTGGGGAAGAGGGAGGCCACAGCATAGAGAAGAAAATCTAGTGTTTCCTTTTACCCACCTTGGTCACCCATGGAAGGGCCTGGGAAATTTAAGAGTAATGAAAGTCCAGATGAGCCCCTGCACTGCACGTGGTCAGTGCCATGAGGTAACCATCGAACTGTCCAACAAGTGCATTTCTTCTGCCCAGTGTGGTAGGCAGATGATTCCTGCTACCATATCTTGCAAGAAGCCCCTGGACTCAGTCTGGAGCAAGGAGTTGCTCTTTACAGAAAAGTCAGTCCTAAACCTTACTCAGAATTTTTGAGAACATTGTGTTTCCCTAACAAAGAATCTCAGATGAATACTGAAACAAAGCAAGTTTCTTGGGGAAATAAAGGGAGGAAAGGAGAAGAGAAGGGTCGCATACTTAAGAGAAAACAGAATACTCCAGAACAGAGAGAGGCCAAAGTAGCATTTGGGGAGCAATATAGACATTTTCCTATTATTGCCTTTGTCCCAAATTCTTTACAAAGGTAGGAGTTAATGACCTTTACTGGGAGAAGAGCAATGAACTTCTGGTGGTTCATTCTTGAATTCCTATTTCAAGCTTTGGTCATATGTTCCTGGTGCCTCTCATCATCTGAGCTTGGATCTGAAATTTATGGCTATTGATAGAGAGAGAGAGAGAGAGAGAGAGAGTGTGTGTGTGTGTGTGTGTGTGTCTGTGTGTCTGTGTGTCTGTGTGTCCGTGCCTTCATGCCTATAGGCTTGTTTGGGTTTTAGATACTATTTCTACCTGATTACAGTACCAAGGTCCTATCTTCTTGCCTGAAATATTTGGGTATGAGGGGTATGGGATACTTTTAGAGAGCTCCAGGTTATGGTGGTCAGGATCAACACTGGCCAACATGTCCATCCACTCCAAGAAGCAGAAATCACAGCATGTGATTGAGACTCTGTGCTGGATCAAGATCAAGTTCCCTGCTCACTGGAGCACCCACATCTCCAAAACGTGGGACCAAACCAAATTTAATGCAGATGACAAAAGACAGGGCAACAGAAAAGCCACTGGTCCCAAGTGGCTAGGCATCAAATATATCCCTAATTGTGAACCCCTCCATAACTATAACGGAAGGGCCCTCAACTCCAAAGTTTCAAAGCTGCTCCTTCCTGGGTCACACCCACCAATCATCCCTGCGTTCTGTTGACAAAATTAAGTAAATAACTCTCGAGTCCTTTTTGATGTTACTAACTTTAAAGTACTTGAAAAGTAGATGTATGATTTTGATCCAAACGGACTTCATTACATCTGTATGTAATACTTTCACCAAAGATTCAGGGCAGTTTCTACATTTACAAAGAATCCTATCTCTGTATGGGTTGAGAGGGGAAAAAAATCAACATTCAGAGAACTGAAGAATGATTGGAAGTTTGCTTTGAACCTGGGACTCTCCCACACTGTCTGTACCTGAGCCCATGCCAAATTCGTACAGGTGTGCCCGGCATGAACAGATGAACAAATGTGATTATAAGAGCTCTCAGGATGTGCCAGAGCCCATAATGCATTTCTCCCCAAGTGGACTTGTGCATCTGTTATGAACTTGAAGTATTTGTTTACTTGCCAGGAAAAAAAACTACTTAAATTGCAAGACTTGTACCCTATTAGATCTTTTGGTTTTAAAAAGACAAAAGAAAGTTAAGGAACACAATAAGATGACATGACAGGTGGTCACAGTGTGTTATGCTAAATGTGAAGCGAGTACAGAGTCCAAAAGCAAAGCCCTGAGAATGGAGTTATCTTAACTCTCAAAATATCACGGTGATCATAGGTGCTGATAATTTTGTGCTGGCAATGCATTGTTCCTCAGGAAGAAAGTCGAATTGAAAAGGTTATTTAATGTGTCTCCTATAATTAGGTTTGTTGAGAAGGGAAGGAGAAAGGGAGATTCTTTTTTGTGATATTTTGGGGTGTTGTTTAATTTTTTTTTGATTTTTTTAAAGGAGGCACACCCACCAGTGTGCAGATGTTCCAGCCCTGAGATCAGGGGGTCACTTCCAGGGATGCTCAAAGGGGCATACCAGGAGTGACTTGAGATTGAACCCAGATTTCCTTTGTGCAAAGTACACACTCAGCCATCAAGCTATTTCTCCAGTCCAGGGGGAAACAACTTTATTTGAAAAATAAATAAGGGGAGGGCACATCCAATTTCATATCCTTGAAAAGATTTATACTTTTGAAAAATATTGATGCTCTTTTATTACCTACAGAACTGAATGTACTATAGTGAGGGGTGGGGAAGCAAGTGGGGGACTGTGGGGAGGATGTGAAGGTAATGATGGAGGGAAGCAATGGTGAAGGGTGCGGGGCCAGGTGCAGTGTTGGAACACAGTATGCAAGAAACTCTTTCATCAACAGTGTTGGAAATCACAGTGCCTACATTTTTTAAATTAAAATTTTAAAAGCAAGCAAGGAAAGATTTTAGTTCTAACCCTCCTCACAGTCAAATCAATGCCCTGGGTTCTTTCCCTACTTTGCAACCTCCAAAATCTGGTTTATTTTTAATATATTCCTCCAATTTTTCATTAGCCTGACAAATAGCTTTTAGTGGTCACTCAAGTCATTTCTGCCCCCACAGAGCTTAAATTCAAGTAAAACAGACTATAATATAATAAATATGCACATAAAATGTAAGACGATACTGAAAGATGTAGAAAAAAATAAAACAGGGTAAAGTCAAAGAGAAAGTGCAAAAAAAATCATAAAATTTTCTGTTTCTTCTGTTTTCCTCTATTCTTCTTAGTTCTTGTGATGTACAGATTCAGCTTGATTTATTGCTGTGAAAAAAAATCTTTTTCTTTCTTCCTTTCCTGTGAGTGTATAAAATGTGTCAATAATAGCTCATATATGAATGGCACCTTCATAACCATTCTTTCTTTTCATCCTCAGAACTACCTGTTTGTACAAAAACAAGTCTTCAGAAAATGAGTAATCTGATTAAGTTCAAGAAGCTACCGAATAATAGAACTGAAATCTTAAATTCAGGCTCTCTGAATTTAATTGGATAGATGATTTTCTACATTGTCACTCCACAGTTTAATATCAGACCTGGCAGTGGAGAAAAATGTCTCTGGCAAAATGTCAAAAGAGTCATTCATGAGGGCAATAGTTAAATTGTTTGCTGCATCCTGTGGGCACTAAGAATCATCTATATATGCTTAATGAGTGTCTATTCTATGATTGCTACTAAAAGTCATTCTCTATTTTGCCTGCAAATAAGATACGTTCATTTTATTTGAATCAATATATAGTGTGTACAATATACAGTGACAGGCTGAAAAATACATATAACTAAATAAGAATAGTATATCATATTAATGATTATCCGCTGTGTTAATTAACTTTAATAATGGTCTAGGGAAAAGATACATCTGAGAGCAAGAAGAAATAAATGACAGAGGAAGTACAAGTAAAGTAGAATTTAGAACCAAGGCAAAATTAAATGTTAAATCAGAGTGCTCACCATTATCTTAAGAGTGAGCGTAGTGGGTGAAGGAAGGTGATCACATCAATCATTATAAAGTCCTACTAAAAAATTTCCTTAAGAGAGATGTCATGGGAGAAAATGTGGTCTATAATGGATCCGGCATATGACTTAACGGTTTCGATTCTGACTCTGTCATTTACGCTTTGTAATCTTTATCTATAAAGTGCAGTTAATAATCCCTACCCAGAGAGTTTGGAATTGCCTAAGGTCACAGGTGTGAATATGACATCAATGAACAGGCTCTCACAACTTCAAGGGACAGAAATGCAACTCCAAAAGTCATTTATTGGTTGTGTGACTAAATGAGGAAAATGAAGTACTAGTGCATTAAGTACTAGACACAAAAATTCAACTGATGTCAAATTGTTTGTGCTAATTTTATTGTAAAACTGGATCATCCTTTGAAAAATAAAATGGTGGCTGGAGGCCCAGGTTCAGATACTCATCATTACAGATCTTTTTTCGTTACAATCCCATCCAAAGGAATTGATCCATATGTGGCTGAATGGGTCAGAGAGAAATACCACTAACTCAGTCTTAATGGATAAGAAAAACAGTATTGTGATTTTCCTCTTTGAGTGATCTTGCTCAGGACCAAAGATTAAGTCAGGCTCAACTAATCCACAGATGCTAAGGAAGAGAAAGATAATGCACTAAGGAAATCCAGAATGCTGTTCTAAGAAACAGGCAATACACAGTAACTAAAGCAAATTAAATCCACCAGTATCAGGGCCAGAGTGATAGTATAGTGGGTAGGGCACCTGCTTTGCAAGTGACTGACTTGGATTTTATCTCTGGCACTCATATGGTCAAACCCCATCCTCCTCCCCAGCACCACCAAGAGTGATCCCTGAGCACAGAGCCCTGAGCATTGCTAGACAAGGCTTCAAAACAAAACAAAACAACAATTACAAGTTAACCAGTATAGAAGTTCAGTTGTTTATTTGATGCATCTGGAGCTATTCGATTTGGGTATCATGTTCCTGATTGGACAAGAAACAGAATATAGAGCCCAATTCTGTGCTAATCATGCTATCTGAATAACCTTTTTTCTGCAAGAAAATGTGATGATAATACTGCTTTCTCTGAATAAAGAAACCCAGTCAAATATCTTGGTGCTTCAGAAAATAATTCATCACTATGAAAAATGCATTTCTTGCTTGACTTGTGAGCTGGAAAGAGGATATTAGAACATTAATATTTAGTGCATGCACCTAGAAATGACCCTGTATGCATAAATATGCCTTAGCATCTCCATTTATACCACCATTGATGGTAAAAAAATTAAATTATGATATACTGCTGTGAAGAAATGAAATGAAATACCAGACATATATTAGTCTTAAAGAATAGAAATGAGTCAACAACACAAGATTTGGAATCTCACATACTCTATTTTCCTTAATTTTGGGTCTCTGTGCTTTGCTGTCTGTAAACTTGGTGATAAACAGAATGAATAGCTCTTTACCTATCACTTTGTATAAAGAAATTGACATAGCAAGTCGCATTGCAATCTTAAGTGCAACATCGCTACTTCTGTACCATTCAATTACTCCCTGTATTCAGTCAGTTCTAGAGGAGGCAGTCAACATTGACTATTACTACTCACCTCTGCCCTCATCCACAAGTCCATCAGAATCTTATTTCTATTTATACCAGATGGAAACTGCCCTCACTAATTAATGATTTCTATGTTCAATATATTCCTTTCAATCTTTGTCTTAATGTGCTTGTTGAGTTCTCGACTCAGGAAATTTTCCTCCCACAATTACTGTTTCATCATCTCTCCTGACATTCCCTAGATATCTTTGGAGGTGTCAATCCCCTTCACACAGGATTTCTTCCACTAACCCTACAAATTTAGTTACCGTGAGATGTTTTTCACTCTCCAGTGTCTTCTGTTCTTTTCCATTATCACTTAACCTGTTGTTTCCTTCATGCAGGAGCCTTCCAAATACTTATCTCAGTTCACAGCCACTACAGCAAGTTAGTACTGAATATCTCCACTGGACAGCCCCTCGATTGCAAGGACAATTATGTGTGTGTGTGTAGGGGGGAGAAGTGGCTTTTATTATATTTATTTATGGTTTTCTTCTTTAAGATGCATACTCTGTGGTATTTTTATTGAATCACTGTGAGATACACAGTTACAAGATTCATGCGTGGGTTTCATTCAGTCATATAATGGCCTCATAGCTATCCCTTCACCAGTATACATTTCCTAGCACCAATTTACTTCCTGCTACTCTCCCCACCCATCCACCCCACCCCACTCCCTTCCCCAGTCCAGCCAGTTTCTATATCAGGCACTTTTCTTCTTTCTCTCTCATTTGCACTCTCTTTCCTTCTGAGCAATATGATTTGCAATATAGGTACTGACAGATACTCGTATACATTCCTCTACTTCCATCCAGCACTCTGATCTTGGTCAGAGTGATCATTTACAGCTATCATTGTCTTATTGGTCCATTCTCTGTCCTAACTGCCCTCCCCCAGCTCTTCCACTTGTGGTCAGCTTCCAATATGGACCAGCACTCCTGGCCCTTGTTTTTACTATCCATGGGTCTCATATTATGCTTTTTTATATCTCATAAATGAGTGCAATCATTTTCAAAATGGGAAAGAGACGCAAAATAGTGTCCTACGGGTAAATAGATAACATCTACACAATATATGGAGGAAGAAATATGCTGAGAGAACTCAGAGACAGTAAAACAGTAACTAAGAGAGGTCTCAGCAGCCAAAGCAAGTGAGTTTTCTGAAAGAAAAGAATGATCACAAACAGTACATGTGAGATCAGATGACATAAGGAATAAAAGATTATTCCCTGAAATATAATGAAGCAATTATAGCTTCTCCAAGATCTTGACCAGAAACATTTCAGTGGATAGGATAGAAGACTCACCCAGCAGACCAGACTATCACAGCCCGGATCATCGACAGCCACCCCTGCAGAAGTTTTTTTTTTTTCAATCCGGCCCAGGTATGCTGAACCAGAGACTCTCAGACATGGGGCAGAGCTGCTACTTGCTCTCCCTGTGCCCAGCCGCTCATGAGGCGCCCAGGAGGCATGGCGGGTTCTAGCCCTGGCCTGCCACCCCAGTAGCGCCTCACAACAAGCCAGACCCCCGACTACATGGGGGCCGCCATCTTCCACATCCGGACTTCCCTCTCGTCACAACTCCACCCAGCAGACCAGACTATCACAGCCCAGCTTGCGCAGCCGGCTAGCGGCCATGCGGTTCATCAATAAATGCTTTATTCAGAGGTGACTACAAGAGTATGCCACCCGCACGGCAAGCCTGGCAAGCTTCTCGTGTCATATTTGATATGCCAAATGCCAGTAACATTTATATTAGGTCATTCCCATGACCTAATATAATTGTTTAAGGCTCTTTATGTTCCTGGAGCAAGCGGATGCCTTTTGGGTTCTACTAGCATGAGACAGGACATATGGAGATAATACTGGTGCCCGCTCTAGCAAATAGATGATGAACGGGAAAATAGTGATAGTGATAGGATAGAAGACAGTCTCTGGTGGGTGAAGGGATAAGTAAGTAGATGGATATATGGGGCCGGAGTGATAGGACAGTGAGTAGGGTGTTTGCCTTGCACATGGCGAACCCAGATTCAATCCCCGGCATCTCATATGGTCCCCTGAGCAACAACAGGAGTAATTCTTTAATGCAGAAGATGAAAATATATACAAAAGACATGAGCTAATTTTGAGGTAGAAAATATTAAAAATGAGATGAAAAGTTTGATAGTACTTGTCTATTTTCTTGATTCTCATTGTAGTTTTTAAGTTGAAAGGAAGTGGATGCTATTTAATAAGAGAGAAAACAGGATATCCAAGAATCACAGAGGGGCTGGATGGATGAATCACTTGTCACTTGTCTTCCAAGTGACAAGTTGTTCATTGAATTGCTCAAGCGGACACCAGTAATGTCTCCATTCGTTGGGAATGAGGACCACTATTGCTACTGCTTTTGGCATATTAAATTACACCATGGGTAGCTTGGCAGGCTCTTCGGTGACTCTGGGTTCAACCCAGGGGGCCCATTCTTTTTCTATGTCAGACCATTAACCATGCAGGGTCCATGGGGCAGAGCACTGAGAGTAGACAAGCCTGTCTCCTGTCTGACACCTGCCAATGCAGCAGGGTACTGCAGGAACCCTAACCCATGCCATCTCCTCTCCCAGCTGGACAACTTCAAGGCCAGAGAGATCCACTCAGAGAAGTTCACCCTGTGCAACAGAAGATCAGGAGATTCCCACATGGATCGAAGAATAGTATATGAATATGCCACCACCAACAACACCACTGGGTCTTATTAAAAAAATATGCAGTTGTGCATATATTTCAACTCCTTCACTTCACTTGTAATGTCTATAGTAATGTTTACCACACCAGTTAAAGTTGTGTCCTCAGCCTTGCATTTAATCTCTTAAATATCTGGTTTTTACTCTCTCCCTATCTTATTCCTTAAATCCTATTCAAAGAGATTCTGGATTTCTTAATTCTGTTCATTTTTTTAGATAAAAAACATCATGGTTTATTTAAACACCATGGGTTACAAAGTTGTTCAGAGCTCCACCCAGCAGAAGAGCTGATCACAGCCCGGCCGCTTGCTGCCGCACGTTTCATTAATAAACGCTCGAGTTTTGACGTGATTACAAGAGTATCCCACCCCCCGAGACAGAGCCTGGCAAGCTACCCGTGTTGTAATTGACATGCCAGATACCAGTAACAATTATAGACCTCATTCGCATCATTTGATAGAATGCTTTGAGGCTCTTTAATTTCCTGGAGCAGGCAGATACCCTTGGGCTATCTCACATGTTACAGGATATATTGAGATGTTACTGGTGCCCACTCGAGTAAATTGATGATCTATGGGAAGTCAAGTGATCAAGTGATCAAGTGGTCAAGTGATCAACTAAATGGCTAGTGTAATTATCAAAAAATACTTCAAGTAAAAGAAAATTTGAGAAAATCATTACATATCACCATGGGGTTGTCACCTTATCTAGGAATTACTAAGAGGTTTACTACTAGTTGAGCCTTCTGTGTTATTGTTTTTGTATCTTCGGTTTAGTTGGCTTCTTCGTTACATTCCCAGATAATTTTGTGTGCTCCTACTGGAATTTCAGTATTGAGAATTTGGTAAACTCCATTCTTTTCTTAAGACTTAGCTCAGTTCAATTTTTTTTCTCCTGCTCCATCAGTTCTGACAGTAACTTCCTGTATGGAACTTCAATATAATTTATTGATATTAAAATATCAATTATTATGGTTGATATAATATTGTATCAATATTACGGTTTATAAATATCAATATTATTGTTGATATAATATAATATTGTATCAATATTATGGTTCTTCATATTTCTATCCTGTATAATTATTCATCTAGTCATGTTCATGTTCCTGTTCCCTTAATCAGTGATAAGATAGGCAATACTTTGCACCTTGACCATCTAGAAAAATTTCTTGCTTAGATTTTGGGGCCTTTGTAGAAACAACTACAATAGAGTAATCATGTAAGAATTGGAATAGATTGAGATTGACTCTGTAAGTCATTGATGACTTTGTGAGAGTAGTTGATAGATAAAGTCAGGTACAGCTGGAACCAAAAAAGATCCATAAGATACATAGACAGCTAAGTGAAATGCACAATAATAGAAGGGTCCATGTTATTCAATAAGCATTCGCTGAGAAAGAATTATCAAAATATCACTGTCTTCGACATGAAAGATATAGCAGTAAATGAGGAACATTTCTGTCAACACAGAGTTTACAGTCCAAGACAGTAGATAGACCCAAAAAAAGTTTACCACAAATGTAAGGAATGAAAAGAAGAGTACTATAAAAAGAATATATATTCTGGATATTTCTGGAACATTGTAGACACCCTATATGAAGAGAGGGAAGTAAAGAATAAAGGAAAAGAAGGAGAAAAGGATAAATAAAAAGGAAGAGAACAGGGTATTAGTAATGAATCTGAATAACTTGTATGTAACTGATGGGATGGATAAAAACTATAAAGCTTTAATTTATTCACAAAATAAGTAAGTACCTACTATCCTTGAGATGCTGAGATGAGATTATTTTTCATATTATAAATGAGATACACAGTATTACTTAACTTGAGACCATACGGGCCCCACTGGAGTCCTCCCCATTGAGGATATTGCAAGGAGACCACAAGTGAAAAATTACACAAATGGAGGCCCACGGAATGAAACTCAGGGTACAACCAGTAGAAAAGAGGAAGACAAAGTTTAGGAAGCAAGGAGAAGAGAACCATGGTCTGAAAAAGGTTGGAAAATACTAACAATAAGATTTCAGAGTGGTGAAATTAAAGAAGTTTGAAATGAATAACTTTTAGATTCTCTTGCTTGCTTCTCTAAAATTTAAAAACCGAATTTTTTTCTTTATTTTGTAGAATTCTACAAACATTAGTTGTTCACAAACACTTGTTGAGCTGAACTGCTTGCTTTAAAGTAAGTTGTTTTCAAAGAATCCTAGGGGATCAGATGCACCCTAGACACTCACTAACTTCAAATTTTCTGTTGTTGGGGCAAAGGGGAATATATTTTTCTCCTTTGTCAGTAAGACAAGAATTTGGGGAAATTTGTGAATATCCAAATCTGGAATGAGAAGAGAAGATAAGTGAGAGACACCTCCAATGGAGCAGCTGTTGGTAAACAGCCACCCGTATCAACATATGAAACAGCATCATGTGTCACGTTATTTGTCATTTTAATGCAGTAATATAACCACAAGATTACAAAGTTAAATTTATGTAAATTATGTTTTGGAAATTATTGGAGCAGACTGTGGGGGCTGTTTGTGCTCAGTCTGCTAATGAAAGAAACCATCTCACCAATAGAAAATCAAATGAAGGAAATATTTTGCTGTGCTTCCTTTGGTCTGTTTTGAAGATATAAAGAATTCCATTTATAATAATCCCCCAACTGACTTTATTTTGGAAGAGAATGGCATAATAGAGGTTTGTGTTCATCCATTGTTAAAGAGGCCACATTGGACCTGGGGAATGTTCCCCTTGGTTCACCGTCTATTCAGGTAGGCTGGTGGTACTTTTATTCCCAACTGATTAATTGATCAAATCCCCAGTGTTTTCAAGGAGCCATAGACTCAAACAAGCCTTATGAGAATGATGTTCCTGCATTATGAATCGAACATTCATTTTCATAGATGGCAGCAAGACTAATGATGATGTTTCACATTTCTATAACAATTTACAGTTTTCAGACCACTTTCACATTTATCATCTCATTTGATTCTCATGACAAGCCTATGAGGTCTGGAGGGCAGGAATGATTGTTCTTACGTTTCAAACGAGGAAGAGAAACTCAAGGCTCAGCGAGGATGTCGTCTCTAGTAAGCATTGAGGTTATGAGTCTAACGTTCTGATATTGACTAAGTATTCTTTCTATGGGAACACTCTCCCAAAGTTCTCTGAAGACTCATGGTCTTGAAAGTTATGTAATGGGAAGGAAAGCATTTGTGAGCAAATAAGACAGATATAAGATTGATAGACAGACAAAACTTTATAGAGCCCTTGTATTACCTGCATTTCAGAAACCACAGTAGGTGTTCAATTCAGAAAACAAAAATATAAGGAATTCCATAATTATAACAATTTAGAAGGGCTGATATAACAAGTCAGGGGCTCAGCCAGAATATTCAACTCAAGATACCATCACTGTCACCACAGTGCAGAAGTTATAACCTGCTACTGTAATATGCAAAACCAAAACTACCAAAAACAGTCACATTACTGTGACTTTGCTTACCAACATGGACAATAGCAAGCAAACTGTCTGAAGGTCACTTTCATTTTCCATCTTTTATTGCAATACAAATGGCAGAAAAAACTGAATTCTCATCCAGAACCATCATTGAAAAGGTTCTGGGTAAGGTGCTTTTTAGAATGAGGTATAAAAGGGGTTTCGATCATAGGCCTTTTAAAAAATGCATTGTTCTCATTAACATTTTAAGGCTATAGAAAAATACTGCAGTAAACAAACCTATTAAACTTTAACCTTGCTAAACTCAGCTTTTCCCAAAATTATTTGACCATGGAACTCATTATCCACCAGCCTTCATTAAGCAGAAAGAACCCAGGGAAAATCTGCACTGCAGTAAGCTGGGACAGCCCTATATAACACACATATGTGAACCAATGTGTCAATCAGGCAAGTGATAAACATTAAATCATTGAGTATCTGCTACAAGCACTATGGTAGGCACCAAGGAAGCTCTGGGAACCACTTGCTGTCAAAGTAACAGACATATAATACAGCATTCCTTTCCTTGAAGTAATAATATAGCACAGATAAAAAACTACCCAGAGACTTATAAACTAGAATTGTCTAGATATGTAAGACATCTGAATTAAAATTTAGTAGGAAATGAGTTAAGACTAATGGAGGGAAACACAAATTTACCACCCAAAAACAAATAATTTCATAGGAGGGGTGCTAAAGCACAAAATTTGTCCTGGAAACAGGCAACTTTTTACCTCTAAGCATCTTTCTTAAGGGTATCCCCTGAAAGTCAACAGAACTTGAATCTTCAGACACATGTTACAGTGAAATCTTTAGTAACCTTCCTTGTGAGTTTCCTCATCTTCCCATTCTGCTCTACTCTAGCTAAGTTTATTTATTGACTGTAGCAGACATCTGGAGCCATGTGGATGAGTTACTCACCATTTTAGGTCATCCCTCTGTGAGCAGGAGCATGCATATTATTTTTTTAAAATTCTCCTTAAAGTTTCTCCCCCCGCAGGGGCCAGGCGATAGCCCAGCGGGTAGGGCTTGCATGCTGGCCTGGTTCAATCCCGGCATCCCATATGGTCCCCCGAGCCCCACCTGGAGTAATTCCTGAGTGCAGAGCCAGGAGTAACCCATGAGCATTGCCGGATGTGACCCCCAAAAAAAAAATCCCCACCACTCATCTATCCAAATCACAACTTATATTTCTCTCTGGAACCTGAAGGCTAGTTTATGACTATGTGGACTTGGACACATCAGCTAGGCAGATAAAAAGGCTTTGTAAAAAAGGTATCATTGGAAATAAATTTGAAAACTGAGTAAACCAGCATCCTAGGCAGTCTTTCTCAGGAATCTCTGAGATATTTATGTTACCTGACAATATAGATGGACAAGATTTGACTGAAGGATAAGTTGTGAATCAGCCACCTAGACGTAGCTGAATGCTAAAAAAGAAGTCTCCGGAAAGTGAAGACCACTTTTATAAGAAAAGAATGCAAGAAGCTGCTCAGAGATCTGATTGAGGGTGAAAACTCATCTTTCTCCTGCATCAAAGAGAGTGCAGAAAAGAAATCCAAATAATTCTTCATTACAGAAAGAAAATATACCATGTATTATCATAGTTCCAGTAGGACTTCTGCCATAATGAAAGCAATCTTTTCTGACCCTAAAGTCAATTACCCAAAGTAATTTTGGTTTTATTTTTTGAGAGGGGTACACTCAGTGCTGTTCAGGGGTTACTCCTGACTCTGCACTCAGTAATCACTCCTAATGGTGCTTGGAGGAATCATATGGGACACCAGGGATCAAACCCGGGTCAGTACAAGTGATACCCACTGTACTCTGGCCCCTTTCCAAACTACTTTCAAAAAAGACAATTCTCCATGCAACAAAATTCAGAAATTTATCAATTTGGAATTGTTTTCCTTCAACCCATTCACCCCCACTTTCTTAGGTTTATAAAATTTAAACTTGAAATAAGTATTTTTCACTGTTTTTATAGTGATGTACATTTTCAAGCTGACATTTAAAGATTCTAAGCAACATTAGTTAGATAACATAAAAATCAAGATTTTTGATTTTTATATTACTTGGAGCACAGGACAGACTTTGGAGGCAAAAGCAATAGTACAGTGGATAAGAGTCGATGCCTTGCATGCAACCAATCTGGATTCTATCTTGGCATCCCAAATGGTCTCCCAAGCCTTGCCAGGTTTGCCTGATTGCAGAACCAGGAGTAGACTGGCACTGCCAAGAGCAGCCCAATAATGGAAGGAAGGAAGGAAGGAAGGAAGGAAGGAAGGAAGGAAGGAAGGAAGGAAGGAAGGAAGGAAGGAAGGAAGGAAGGAAGGAAGGAAGGAAGGAAGGAAGGAAGGAAGGAAGGAAGGAAGGAAGGAAGGAAGGAAGGAAGGAAGGAAGGAAGGAAGGAAGGAAGGAAGGAAGGAAGGAAGGAAGGAAGGAAGGGAGGAAGGGAGGAAGGGAGGAAGGGAGGAAGGGAGGAAGGAAGGAAGGAAGGAAGGAAGGAAGGCAGGAATGGAGGCAGGCAGGCAGGCAGGAAGGCAGGAAGTCAGGAAGGCAGGAAGGCAGGAAGGCAGGAAGGAAGGAAGGAAGGAAGGAAGGAAGGAAGGAAGGAAGGAAGGAAGGAAGGAAGGAAGGAAGGATGGAAGGAAGGAAGGAAGGAAGGAAGGAAGGAAGGAAGGGAAGGAAGGAAGGAAGGAAGGAAGGAAGGAAGGAAGGAAGGAAGGAAGGAAGGAAGGAAGGAAGGAAGGAAGGAAGGAAGGAAGGAAGGAAGGGAAGGAAGGAAGGGAAGGAAGGAAGGAAGGAAGGAAGGAGTGTTAAGTATATATTCAGGGGGCGGAGCAATAGCCCAGCAGGTAGGGCGTTTGCCTTTGCACTGCGGCCAGCCCATGCTGGCCTGGGTTCGATCCCCGGCATCCCATATGGTCCCCCGAGCACCGCCAGGAGTAATTCCTGAGTGCAGAGCCAGGAGTAACCCCTGAGCATCGCCGGGTGTGACCCAAAAAGCAAAAAAAAAAAGTATATATTCCAAAAGAACATACATTTTATTCCTCACCAAACTTCAGGAAGTTGGATGATATTGAAACAAACACACATACATATCACTGCAAAAGACCCCCAGTCCTCAGCAAGGAACAGAACAACTTGGTGCCTGGATAGCTTTTTTTATTGCTTATTGCTTTCATAATGATATACGATTGAGGGAGGACTTTTAAAAAGCCCTAAAGAACATTAATTCAAAACATAAAAACAGGGCTATTTTTACAAAGTGGGAGTGGTCACTCCTGGTTCTGACTCTGTGTTCAGGAGTCACCACTGGTGGTCCTCAGGAGAACTTAGACAATGCCAAAGATAGAGCATGAGAGGCAAATGCCTTAACTCCTGTATTATTTCTCTAATGCAAAAAATAAAATGCTTTTTTTAAATAGCTGCATGATTACTGGCATTCTTGTTTCCAGGGCTTATGTGGACTATGTCCAATGTTCTTCAGATATCAGCTTTACTCACTCGATGCATATTTACTTAGTACTTGCTATGTGCCATTCATTGAGTAGGGTGCCCAAGGGACACAACACTGAATCATTGCCTAAAAAGAAATATGTCTATGCTGTATAAGCTTAGTAGGGAAATGGGACAAGAAGAATTAAATGGATATACCTCTTAAAAGATGGAAAGTGATGAAATTTGAGGGAGCTTAATTCAAATAGTAAAGGGTTAACGAGGAAGCACTGTAAGGAAGGAGCATGTACATGGAAATCTAAGGGACTCCCTTTCTGAGAAAAGGCCAGTTGGAAGTCAGAGGTACTGCAGTGGGAAAGAGCATCCTAGAATGAAGCCAATGTGAGTGGAGCAGATAAGAAAGGGAGAGGGCAAGGCAAATAGAGGTCCCCGATAAAGAGTCCTGATTCCATTCAGGGAGCAATGGAAATCACAAAACAGCTTTGCCTTCCTCAACCTGGGCAGCCATAACAAAATACCCTAGGCTATGTGGCTTACACAACAGAAATTGCTTTCTGAGAGAAAACTCTGAAAGTAAACTCTGAACACTGTAAAGACTTAGGTCAAGGCAGCAGCTAATTAGGATCATGGCACAGACCCTTACTCTGTTGCAGCCAGCCACCATCTCTCTGGAGTCCTGTGGGTCTTTCTGCAGTCTATGCACATGGAGATAGAACGATCTCTCATGTCTGGTCTCATAAGGGTGCAGATCATATCTGGTCAGGGTTCCCACTCTGATGACCTCATTCAGTCCTAATTATTTCCATAAAGAACCTCTCTCCAAATGCGGGGCCGGAGCGATAGCACAGCGGGGAGGCGCTTGCCTTGCATATGGCTGACCTGGGTTCGATCCCCGCATCCCACATGGTTCCCGAGCACCACCAGGAGTAATTCCTGAGTGAAAAAGCTAGGAGTAACCCCTCAGCGTTGCCGGGTATGACGCAAAAATAAACAAATAAATAAAATAAAATAAATTTTTAAAAAAGAATCTCTCTCCAAATGCAACTGGCTTGGGATGAAAAGGTTTCAGCATATGAGTTTGCAGGGGACACAAACATTCAGTCCATAGCAGGCTTAAAACAGGGAAATTATATCATCTGGCCATTTAATTTCATTTTCTAAAGGTCACTTTGACTACTGAGTGGCTCATAAGGGAAATGGGAAGCAGCAGAGGAACAGGATTCCCAAAGAGAAAGAACAACTAGATAGCCAAAGAAATAACATCAAACAATGCTTAATATTTGAAGATAATAAATACGATCAGTTACAGTAAAGGAGCAAAATTGGAGCAGGGAGCTAACATTATCTACTTTAAATGACTTTTTTTTAACAGTGTCATTTAAGTCATTTAAGAAGAGAGACAACCTGTGTGGGTCCCTACATAACAATGCTACAGAATTGTTTTGATCATTAGCTGCTTTCCTCTATTATTGAGATTCATAGTCATGGGAAATTCCAGGAAGGTTACAAGGTTCAGTTAAGAGAGGCAATTAAACCTATAAATGTTTACTGGAATATGTAATAGGTTCCCATTTTGATGCATTACAAATTTCCACAAAATTAGCAGCTTAAAACAACACCCATTTATTACTTCATGATTTCTGTAGCTCAGAAGTCTAGGCATGATTCCACTGGACCCTTTTGTTCAGAATCTGATAAAGCTGAAATAAAGGTGTTAACTGGGTTGAATTTGTTCTGAAGTATGGGGTTCTCATTCAAATTCCCAAAGCCCTGGCAGTTCTTAGTTTCTTGAAGTTCCCTGTTGGTTTATTGACCACTTAGGAACAACTTGCATCTCTGAAGCTACCTATAGCCTTAAATTGAGTCAGACCCACCAGGTAACTTTCCTCTTGAGTAATTCAACTAGGTAGGGACCCAGATTAATGAGTAAAAACCTTTCTTCAATGTAATTTACTATATTAAAATATAACATAATTCCATCAGGTCATGGGAATGAGGTCTGTAATTGTTACTGGTATTTGGCATATCAAATATGACACGGGTAGCATGCCAGGCTCTGCTGTGCGGGTGGGATATTCTTGTAGTCACCTCTAAATCCAGCATTTATTGATATAAATGTATATCAATTTTATAATTGATATGCATTTATTGATATCAATTTAATAATTGATATACATTTGTTGGTATCAATTTAATATGAATGTATATCAATTTTATATCATTTATTGATATAAATGTATATAAATTTATTATATAATAATAAATAAATGCAGGTTCTGCATAGTAAAGCTTATATGGAACTCTTTCATATGTCACAGTCAAGCAGGAAAGAAAGGGGGCCAGAGTGATAGCCCAGCAGGTAGGGCATTTGCCTTGCACACAGCCGGCCCATCCAGCCCGGGTTCGATCCCAGGCATTCCATATGGTCCCCCGAGCACCGCCAGGAGTGATTCCTGAGTGCAGAGCCAGGAGAAACCCCTGAGCATTGCCAGGTGTGGACCCAAAAAAGCAAAAATAAATAAATATATATATATATATATAAAAGAGTTAGTGACTTAAAGGCTAAAGGCCTCGTCCATCACTAAGTAATGTTTACTTCCCCTGCATAGTATGATTTAAAAAAAAGTCCACAGAGTGATACCTCACTATAGTCTCCAGCTCCACCCAATCTCAGCAGAAGGAAATTATACCAAAACAAGGGTTCTTAGGGATCATTATTTACTCTGCCTGTCACAGAATATCACTGAATTCTTGGACCATATGTATAAACTTCCTATTATCAAAATCTCCTACCATAAAATTCCTCACAATATATTCTTGAAAATCATAGAGGTTGAAATAGAAAAGAGCAGCCGATATGTCTGCATTAAAAACAAATCTGTTTTAAACATTGTCATGCTCTTAAATAACCTATTTCTAAGCAAATCCTGAGATCAATGGTTCCTTCCATCCATCTCATTACTTTTGTATCATACATTCTTACAAACAATCTTTTGCTTTTTGCTTTTTACTTTTTTTTTAAGTTTAGATACCCTCATTTTATTATACCACCGTGAGATATACAATTGCAAAAGTGTTCTTGACTAGGTTTAAATCACACAGTATTCCAGCACCCGTCCCTCCACCAGTGCCCATTTCCACCACTAATGTCCCCTGGTTCCCTCCCCTCTCCCCCAGTCTGTCTCTATGGCAGGCACATTGCCTCTTCTCTTTCTCTCTCTCTCTTTCTCTCTTTCTGTCTCTCTCTCTCTTCTCTTACACATTGTGGCTTACAATACATATATTTATAGGTTATCATTTATATCCCTTTGCCTACATTCAATGCTCAGTCCAAGGCTGATATTATCATTACCAAAAATTATTAGCACACTATTCCCTTCTCTGTCTTACCTAATCTCTGACTCCCACACACTTGCGGTTGATTCCACCCACTGACAAGTCCTCCTGGTCCATGTTTTGCCTGCCTTGGATAGAGAGGATCATCTTGAGTGAAATTAGCCAGAGGGAATAGAAACTATCTTTTGATCCTCTTCTTCTATACTGGCTTATTTTCCAGATAAATCTGCTAACTTATGACTATATGTCCTTCAGTGAAGCACATGTCCCTAATAAAACACATTCCTAGGTTTTGAAAACAAAAAATAGGACAATCAAAATTGTTTCTGAGTTCTAAGCCTAGATTGGGTTATCTAGCAAACAAAGACAAATATTAGTTCATCTGGGAGGGCTCTTGAATTCTAGGGAAGGAATCCTACATCAAAGAAAGTTAATTAAATATCACCTGAAGGATCCAGAAAAGTATTGATGATAGGTAACATGAAAGAGAATATGTGAGAGATGGAAGCATGAAGCGTTGGACGGACTAGCAATATTACTCAGCCTCTATAACTAACATTGATGCTAAACTAAACTATGAGATGGCTTCATCTGTAGGACTTCATACCAATTAGCAGACTTTTGTAACTGTACTATGTTTCCTACCCATAATAACAGGTTACTGAACATCCTGACTGTCACACTGTATCTGGGGCCACTTTAAAAGACAGATGTATGATCACTGATTCAAGGGAAAAGTTCTAGTATTTTCAATTTGTCATAAAAAACACTATATTCAAATAATCCTGATGATCCCAACATCTGTAATATGGGATTTTCTTCAGATGTTAAAATGTATAAAAATCTATGTACTTTGCAATTAATAATGTTCTAATAAAACATAAAAAATTAATAAAATACAGATGTCTTACACCTCTCTTGCCCCAACCACACTTTAATTCATACCTCTTTGACTTCCAAAATAATATATCATCACTTTAAGAGTTGGCTCTGGAACTGCTGTAATCTGCTGGGTATGCACTGTCATTTTCTACCATAATTTTTTGTGAACCCACTATGAACCAAGTCAAAGTTCCAAACCAAACAAGCTGCAGCTAGGATTGTAGCACCTTGATTGATTGAGAGCATCCCTTCCACGTCAAAGCCCAGGGTTCAGGCTCCAGCACAACACACAAAGCGGAAAAGGGTCCTGTTCATATAGAATTAACACACTAGTAGGGAGAAATAGAAAATAACGAGATAAGTCAATATCAGAAAGATGAATTTAGGTAACAGCAAAATCTAGAAGGAAAATTAAAAAAATGAATTAGAGAAGAGGGTATCTCACAGAGGAGATGACATCCAAACTAAACGCAGAGTGGAGGAGCAGCTACTCTGAGGTGAGCTTGCAGATAGTAAAGGGGCATGGAAAAAGAATTTCTGGTGGAAAGAAGAGAGGACCTCAGTCAGTGTGGCCATGGAGGAAAATAAAGCACTCACTGAGGCCCAGCACAGGGACATGGGCAGAGAAAATGAAGGACACTCAGGCGCAGGCCAGGTCATGAGAGGCCCTAGAAAGACTCTGAACTTTAGTTTCTACATTAAATCAATATTAAATCAAATCAATATTAAATCAATCCAACATCCTCTTCCCCTTAAACTCTTCATGGTCAGCCGGCCCCGTCTGCACTAGTAGATTTCACTCAACATATTTCACCTCCATTTTCTTAATACTAGGCCAAAAATTAGCCTTGAACTCAACTTCTTGGGTCCATCCTTCCTTTACGGAGTTGTGTGCATTATCTTTTGTCTTCTCATGTCTCTGCAGTTTCCTCATTGGCCATTCTCTCTCAGATCAGCCTCACTTCCTGCTGAGACGGTAGGAGGACCCTCACTGTGTTCCTCTTTGACTTCATTCTGGTATCAGTCCCTCAAATAGGATCATCATTACTGTCCTAAAACATCATATTCATTGTGAGGCTTCCCTTATGATGATCTGGCAGTGGCTATCTTTGACCTAACAATACCAAAGTCCATATTGGGGCAGGGGGAGTCAAAACCCTAAGCTCATTCTCAACTTCTATGTCCAAATACATATATGGACCTTGTCACTCCGCACTCTTTCTCCTAATCATAGTTGATTCTTTGTTTACTCTTTCTTGCCTTTTGTAACATTGTTTTCTTCCTTGAAATGCCCTTGATTAAAAGTTTCTAAAATCTGATCTGTTTGGGTTTTGTTTGATTTATTTTTTTGTTTTTGGGCCACACACACCAGATTACCTCTGGCTCTATGCTCAAGGGTCACTCCTGGTGGGGTTTGGGGAAAGTGTGTGTAAAATACAGTTTAATATCTGACTCCACTTTCTCAATCTCAAGAGAAGCAGTTTCCAACAAGTGTCCCTGGGTGCCCTGAAAACTGACTCGTGTGTTTCTAATGTCCTTTTCCATCCATATGATTGGGTGAGAGTAGATTTTCTCCATATAGCTCAACCAAAGAGTACATCACCAGAGATAGACTCTAACCAATAGGAGCTAGACTTCAAGGAGGTCGGAAAAGCAATGTAAAATATAGTTACTCTTATTATTTTGTTCATTTGAAAATTAAAATTAAAACAAAATTGGTTATAGGTAACACAAACTTTTAATCATAAGGGACTCACAGTGAGGATGATGTTAGGTTCTGTAAGAGTCCCAAAATGAACCAGAAAAATACATTTTTATATAAGAAGGTAAGCAGGGAAGCAAGAGCAGCAAAGACCTGAGAGAGAGAGAGAGAGAAGGGTAGGTTGGTGGGCTGAGCAGGTGCACTCGGGGCCCGCAACAAGAGAGACTTCTTTGTGTGGTTTGCTACTCATCTGAAAGAGCAGTAAGCAAATTGTTCTTTAGAGTGTGCTCAAACTTGGGTAAGCCAAAATTTAGATGTGGGGAAGAGAGAAGCCCGATTAAAATCTGGTTAAGCCAAGTTGAACAGTTAAGCAAAAGCAAATTGCTAGGAACCTATTCTGAAAAGAGACTTTTCATGAAAATAACTTAATGTTCATGTGTTGTAAGTTTATTTCTATTGCTATGAAATGAGCTAATAAATACTGAGTTTCTTAAGATCTAAGTTTTGTTTTATATATTTTTTTCTACATAATCAAAAACTTTTTTGAGTTCCTCGATTTTTTTTAGAGTATAAAAGGATCCTGAGACCAAAATGTTCAAGAACCTAAGAACCTCTGCTCTGGAAATGTTAATATGTGCCCATGAATCGCAGAACAATGAAATGACTTTAGAGACCTTTTGGTTCAGTTTTCCATACTCAAGATAAGTCAAGACTTAAGAAGTTAAATGACTTGCCCAAGACTATACTTAATAAAAAGCATTTGTGAGATTAAACACTAATGACATTCTTATTTCTAATCCTATGTTTCGCCACTGTTGCTATTACATTTTGAAATAAGTGTCTTCTTTGCCCAACCTTTGAGATCAAGTTGTTTCTTCCTTATTTTCAGGAAACCCGAAACTTTTATTATAATAATAATAATAATAATAATAATTAATAGTTGTTTAATGTCTCTTTTTACTTTTTAGATAAACAGAGGAGGGAAGGAGGGAAGGGACAGGAGAGATAGAAAGAGGGAGGAAGAAAGAGAGAAAAGGGAGGGAGAGAAGGAAAAGGGAATCAAAAAGAGCAGGAAATAAAAAGTGCGGATAAGGGAAGGGTTGAAGAGAGAGAAGTTCTCTTTTCCCCTTCACAAATTCACAGATCTTGGAACCAGATCTTGGAATACCAATATTCCATGCACCACTCCACAGACATTCCTATACTAATCCACGCACATTAATTTCCTTGTGGTTATTTTCAGATTTGAGACAGCAGAAATCTGAGCTAAGAAGAAACACTACATAAATCTTTCTGAGTAGTTTACTTTGCAGCCGGAAGTTCACACAGAGCAGCACAGAGCCCAGTGACGACCATGGTAGGACGTCACTGACCCTTTTCTATCTCATCTTATGGTCCACCCATTCTGTGGTCTCACAAAGTCCTGAGAACCAAGTGTTTCAATTAGACAAAAGAGGAAAGGTAAACTAGGGGTGTGTCAACATGAATAAGAATTCCAATCAGGGGTGCTGACACAGAAACAAGAGAGAACTGGGGTGAGAGCAGATGGCAAAGGTTAGGTATTCTTAGTCTGCATTTACGAAACAAAGAAACAAGACCATCAAGCTTTTAATAAAAAGAAAAGAAAGATTAGGAAATAATTGGGGAAGTCCTATCCCAACTAAACTATCCCTTTCTTATCTTAAAGAGTGTCAAGTTACATGGATTTGTAGTCAGATTCTGTTCTGTAGTTTCAGGAAAATTATCCAGACCTTGGCTCTAAAATCAGAACACTAAGGAGGGAGTTCTGTAGGTGGAATGATATCAGTGTGGCTTCAGTTGGTGACTAGTGCATGATCACTAATGAGGGCTTCAGGGCACGTTCATGGTGTGTAGGAAGTGGTTCGATCATCATTTGTTTTCCTCAGTCAAATCTATGCTAGTGAAATTTAGCCAGAGATTAATTAATCCTGTTCAGGGTGTTGGGACTCTACATCAAGTCTGCAGATCCATCTCATTGCTCTTCTGTCTTCAGTCAATGCACACAGAAATCCAAAAACTATCCCAAGTTGCTCATTGTATCCGTACAGCTCTGATCAAAAAAAGAAAGTCCAAGTTCAAATGAGAAGAGATTTCATCTCAGAAGCTATGTACAAAGGTGCCTGGAGAGCTGAAAAGCTAAATTGGCAGCCATGAAACTAACCCTGAGATCGACCAGAGCATCTCCAGGATTGGAGGAACCCATGAAAAGACAGAAGCACAAAAGTTTAAGATCTAGGGAAGTCAGATAGACACAAGAACCTGGGGAAATAGTATCCCATGAGATCCAAAACTAAACCAATGGAACTGTACTGGAAGTCTGTCTGGGAGCAGTTGACATTAAAAATAAAATGAGCAGCACTGCCAGGATCCCCACAAAACAGGCAGAGGTCAAAGGAAATAACCTGACTTCTCTCTCCTCTAGCTCTAGTCTTTACATCCCTGCTCACTGGCTGAGCCTATATGAAAGCAAGCTGGACAGAGAATAGGGGAATATACTTTGCTTTGCAAGAAAAGGACAGAGAAAAGATTAGAAAGTAAGTAGCAGGCAAATAACCAGCCCTCTCAGCAATGCCACGGAAAGATTCTCCTAGCTGGCTTCGGACTGTTATTTTCACCTCTCACCTTTCTCTACTCTGAAATCACTAGACATTGATTTTCATCCCGTCTACCCTTCAACATCTTCCTCTTGCTTCCAGGATAACATCTAAGCTCCCTGCCACTGTCTGTGAGGTCCTGTGTGGTTCTGCATCTACTAATCTCCCCAGTCTTGTTTCCAGCTAATTTTGCCCTTAATCACAAAGCTGCCACCCCAAGATCTGTCTTCCAGGTCCTCCAGTGCATCAAAAAGCAGTGGCTTTGCACTTGTCATTGCAACTAACTAGAAATACCTATTCCCCCTGTTTGAGCTAGATTCCACTCATCCAGGAGGTCTCCGCTTACATGTAAATTCTTAGAAGAAGCTTTGCTGTCCCTGTTTCTATGAGAAGATCTTTTGATCTTAATCAATTCCTCTGTTTTCTCTTTCGTGGCATTTTACATAATTTATAGCTATATATTTTCTTAGGTTGTTTTAATATCTTCTGCCCACCTGTCTGAAAACCCCAACAGTATGTGCATGTGTGTATGTGTGTGTGCATGTGTGTGTGTGTGTTGCTATGGATTGAAATCAAGGCCTCAGATATGCAAGGCATGTGCTCTGCCACTGAGTCACAGCCCTGCATCTCAGCAGGACTATTGTTGAGCAGTTTCCCTGCAATAGCTGCTGTATCCGGGCTGCACAGACAGATACCAACTGAAGAGACACAGAGTGGAATGCAGCCACATGATGTGATGCGAACACATAGCTTAATTTGTCTGATTTTCAAAGAACCATCAAGAAGGGTCTTCCTTCTGACTCTTCATTTAGAAACCCAGGAACCAAACCTCTCTGACGAAAGTCCCTTCTATGGTGAATAGACTTGCAAGCCTGCTATTGCTAAACTGAGTCTCAAGGATATATTTTTTTTCACTTCTGCATTTAGGACAAAAAAAAAGTTCATTGTGTCCTTTGGAGAAGAATTTTTGCTGGAAAAACAGGAGAATTCTGAGACGGCAGCTTATCTTTCTGTGACAACATGTGAAAAAGCTTCTCCTTTTTTGTTTCCAGTCAACATTATGCCTTGTCTTTATTTGGGGTGTGTGTGTGTGTCTGTGTCTGTGTGTGTGTGGCTGTGATTCTGTCGTGCTTTGTAATATTCACTTAATAACATAAGGATATCACAGTATGTTTATATTACTCACAAAAGAACGAACCATTCTTACTGGATGTGTAGCACATTTTCACAAACGCTCTTTTAAGTCGGTTTTGTTTCCCATGTAGGAAAGGCTACTGGCATATTGCTAGTCAAGGACAACGTCCATGGTTGTAACTATGGCCCCTCCTTGTGGCAAAACACATGCAATGACTCCATATGCCGCCTTTCAGTTTCTTCCTCCCCACCTACCCTTTGCCAGCAGAGAGAAGAAGCACAATGCCCAATCTTTATTGGTAATTTTAGCCACGGCTTTGCCACATTCTAGAAAGTTGCCTTATCACCTTACCTGAAGTATGTTCTTAATGGGGTGACCCTCCAGTCTTTTTTAATTCTATCTCATTATTTCTCTTCTTACTGAAGAGCTAAGTGTGTTATTAATAACAACAGCAACCAAACTGAGTGTGGTGTGCACACTAATCTACAATTTTGAGTTGGCAATTAGTTGGAGCAAAATGCAATTAGATGTTTTCCTTCAAGTCCTAATTTACATGCTGGAAAACATGGGCAGCCTTTGCAAGTAATTGCACAAATAAGCCCTGCTTTCCGTGTTTGTGTGCAAATACAAAGCTTCCCAGCACACCTGCCTCTGCCTAAATAGAATGTAGTCCCAGGGGTCTTCTTGCTTTATGATCACTGAGACATACAGCAGAAAAGAAACTGATCAGCCTTTAGGTGAAAATGCATTTTTCTCTCCACTGCAGATGCTACCCATTAATTGACATCGACTTTACCCTGGAAGAACAGGCTGTGTAGACAAAGTCTGACAGTATCTCTGTGCAACCCCATGAGATGTTAAGGGTCTTTAGATGACTCCCACTCTTTTTTTACACCTAAAAAGTATTAGTTAACGTCATTCAACTCATTAAACATGTCATGAACATCTACCCTTTGCAAGATTATTAGGAGTTCATGAGGGTGCAAATGAATGCCATACTGATATCTTCAAGAGGTGACTATCTAGTAGAGAAACTAAAGTGTGTGTGGGTGTAAGCACACACACACTCACACACACACACACTCACTCATCATGTGCTCCACTAAGGCGAGGTATGGGGTGGCTAAGCATTAATGAATATTCCTAGAACCTATATTTCAATGTCTCTTGAAGATAATGAGTAGAAGTAGAGGGTGTTTTGGTTACCAAGTCAGTGGTAGAGAAAATCTATTTTCACTTCAGATGCCAATCAACAAAGTATTCTATAACAAAGACCTGGAGGAAAGAAACTGAGGAACTTCCCACATCTGAAGAAAAATAGAAAAATGAGGAGATTTTTCAGAGAATGAACAACAATTGAAAAGCAGGATTTTGAGTTGTTTTCAAATACCACTAAGGGCTTGGAGAGAAGATTGAAACACTTTAGTGCAGAGGCTGGATCAAAGCAATGAGAATACACAGAATCCAAGAACCAGTAGATCTATGATAATACAAAGAGGAAAGAAATATCGAGCACGGTACAGAGATCTTTCTGCTGGCCACATTACTGAGCAGTTTATCAACTCCTCAGTAAGGAAATAATTGGCCAACATCAAAATCCCCCATGTATAATGTAAAATTCCTTATTTAGAAATAATTTTGCATGCTAACTCTGCATAGTTCTCAGAGCATAGCATGGGTTCAGTTATTACTTATTTATACCCATATTTTTTCAAGGCAGCTGACATTTTTATTATCTTCATAAAATCCCAAGATAAAGAGCCCTTTTTAGATATAATCACATACATAGAAATCTAAGCTGAGTGGACCCCACCTGACTGCAATAATCAAAATTTTAATACTCAGAGCTTGGAGAACCACACAAGTAGCCCACTGCCCTGGGTATTGCAGGGTGTCAGGATTTTATTATACCAGAATAAGCTGGTGATTACCCAAATGCAAAGTTCTATAAAATGTTGTAGTCAAACAGAAATAAAGAAAAGAAGAAATTCTAGCTCGAGGGACCTAGAAATAAGGTACAGGTTTGAGTAAGAAAATTAGTAGAGAGAGAAAAGGGTCTAAAAAAAAAAAGCTGGGATAAAAATGTGACTGGCTTCATTCTTATATAGGAAACTATTATAGACTTAGGGTATAGTAACCCTTTCCTGTTCTCCCTGCATTAACATATGCCTCAGAAACCTGGGCCCTACAAAAGCAGGATGAGAATGCTCTTCGGTCTCCCATAGAGGAATCAAAAGAACTATGCTTGGAATATCACGCCTCACTCAAGTGAGAGAAGGAATCCAGAGTTCTGACCTCCGTGGCTATTCCAGAATCAGGGATGCTGTCTCGTTTGCCAAGGCATCGAAAATCAGATGGGCTGGACATGTAATGCGATTTGGAGACAACTGCTGGGCTAGAGCCGTTACCAACTGGATCCCACGGGATGTCAAAAGATCACGTGGCCGCCCTCCTACAAGATGGTCAGGCTTCCTTGTCAAGACCCTGAAGGAACGGTTTGAGGCTCTTCATGTTCCTGAATCAACCAGATGCCATTGGGCTACATTGGCACGTGATAGGGTCCAATGGAAATGTTACTGGCGCCTGCTAGAGCAAATCGATGAATAACAGAATTCAAGTGATCAAGTGACCAAGTGAACCCTTTCCCACATGTCCGATTAATCATGAAAAGCAAAATTTATTTTCTGCACTTTATATAACACTACATTAATAGCCAGATTTACTATAAAGCCTTGTATAAAATTCACCCAAAAAAATCCAGAATTGTTTTTAAGCTCCTTCTACTATTCCAGATTGTGTTACTAATTTTTATTCCATAAGGAAGACCAAAGGTATGAGTCATTCTTTAAAAAGAATATCATTTTTTCAAAAAATGGGATTATTTTAGTTTTACATTGCACGCTGAGTTCTCAAAGAAGATAAACAGCTCCCAAATGAAGGAAACCAAGGTTTTCTGCTTAACATAAGCCCAGGAGCAGTTTCTAAACAAGAGTGGCTTGGTTGAAGAGGGACTCCCTTTCTGTGGGAGAGAATGTCAGTTGATAAAACTGAGAACTGCTTTTATAAAGGGAGCATCTCTGAATGGGCAGGGGAGTGTGAGAGCTGTCAACTACAGTCCCACACTCTGCAGGAGCTGTAAGGAAGGATCACAGGTGATTAGAAGTGTTTTGAGCTAACTGACTCTCCCAGGTAAGGTTAAGCTTAGCAAGAAGACCCCTGCCAGACTACCGCTCCAGCTTTGATCTGCGCTCAGTAAGCAGCTGGCATTGTGACCCTCTATCAAAAGCATGTATGAGTGGATGAAAAGATAAAGCAGAAGAGGGTAGGTAGGAAGTATCCAGGTGGCCATGGCTAATTGCATTAAGCTTTGCTTGTTCCTCTGTGCATTGTGTGGTGTTCTTTTCTTTCTTTGTATATACAAGGCATCATTGGCCCAGAGAAAAGGCCCAGAGGTCCCCACTCCCTTTATCAGTGACCTGGAAATTTACTTCTTTCCAGATATCATCTATACTGTTACATCATCACCATAGTCCCTTGTACTCCCCCTGCTGGAAACACCTTTTATGGCAGAATTCTAGTGTGATGGTGACTGGTTTATTTTAAATTTACTCAAGTCAACAAACAGATAAAAGAAAACCTTCAAACTGAGTAAGAGTTCATTTTAAAAAATAGATGCACAAATAGCTAAATTCCAGGAAGAACTTACAATAGTTTAAAGCCACAGGAATTGGTAATTATTTGGATTTGGTTAAAGACTACCAGGCTGTGGATTGGGCTGAGTGAACAAAGGATTGTGCTATCAACGGCAGTGGAAATAGATTTAGCTGCAGAGCTCAAGGTACCAAAGGGACTTCATATGAATAAGAAAGAATAAACTCTGTGGTAGCAACAACTACTCCAATATCTCAAGGCTTAACAAACTCTATTCTCTGTCCAAATTCACGATCACGATATCACGCTCTTCCCGTTGATCATCTATTTGCTAGAGCGGGCACCAGTAATATCTCCATATGTCCTGTCTCATGCCAGGAGAGCCAGGGGCATCGGCTTGCTACAGGAACATAAAGAGCCTCAAACCATTATATTAGGTTATGGGAATGACCTAATATAATTGTTACTGGAATTTGGCATATCAAATACAACACGAGAAGCTTGCCAGGCTTGCCGAGCGGGAGGCAAACTCTTTTAAACACCTCCAAATAAAGCATTTATTGATGAACGCGCGGCCGCAAGCCGAGCTGTGATGGGTTGGTCTGCTGGGTGGAGTTCTGACGAGAGGGAAGTCCAAATGTGGAAAATGGAGGCGCCTGTGGAGTGAGGGGGGTTGGTCTGGCTTGTTGTGAGGCTCTGCCAAGGTCTGTCCAAATTATAGCCCAACAAAGATAAGAAAATTCTTCTAAAAACTTCCTTTGCAAAAAGTGACTCAGGAATTCAGGCTACCCTCATATTAGTTTCTACCATCTTGGGAAGCTTTTGCTTATAGCCAACGTATCCACAATACCTGTTCTAATCTGCTTCTAGTTATCAAAACAGCCAGTTACCTGTTCATGTTATGTGCAATCAGTGCATAAAGTTTCCACTTATGTCAACCCAGGGGCTAGAGTTCATTCATTTAACCTAAATTGAATCTAGGAAAGACTACAGAATGTAGTACTCCTGTATTTAAGAAAGACAGAGCAGGGCTGTCTGTCTGTCACAGAATCCACAGGACAAGAGAGTAGGTCACTGAAACAGGCAACTGTCAGGGTTAAGGATGAGGGACTCAGGACTCAGAGGGCCGTTATAAATTTGGTCATAATCAATAACTTTAACCACCAAAAGTTCAGGAGATCAAGCAAGGAGAGCATCACAAAGAAAATCTAGGAGACATCAAATTCTAAAGAGCCAAAGAAAGAAGAAACAATGCGAAAGATGTTGAAAATTAACCAGGTATGAGGATGAGAAACAAGAAATAAAGTGAAGACTTTTATCTTAAGAATTGAGGAATGTATTTGAATTCCCAATAGTGAAGCTACCATATTAACGGAGACTGAAGCAGTCATCGAAGCCGTAGCCAAATAGGGTGTTCAAAACCAATACATCAAGATCCTTCGTGAGCTCTATTACGGATTCACCACCAGGATCTCACCATTCTACAAAGAAGTGATCATTGATGTCAAAAGAGGGGTTCGATAGGGTGATACCATTTCACCAAAACTCTTCAGCGCCACTCTTGAGAACATCATGCGACAATTAGAATGGGAAGGAATGGGAGTGAAGATGGATGGTCGGCAACTACACCACCTCTGCTTCGCTGATGACATCGTTCTAACACCAAACATTAGCCAAGCGGCACAAATGCTGGCTGACTTCGACCGAGAATGTGGAAAGATAGGTCTACAGCTGAATCTAAAGAAAACCTTTCATAAACATGAAAACATTTTTCATGTTTATGAAAAATGAGCTAGTTCCAGAGGCCCCATTGACTCTCAATGGAACAAACATCTCTGAATGCAGCAAGTTATGTGTACCTAGGTCGAGAAATCAACATGATGAACGACCTAAAACCTGAGCTGTGCAGGAGGAAAAGAGCCAAGTCTGATAAAAATGTATATTCCTTATGGGTAATAAAACAGTGCTGGGATTTGCGTTTTTTGGTACTAGAATAGCAGAAAGTGTATAATCTCTCATCTGGGTTAGTAGAGATAGTTTTAGGATTATGAGAAAATATTTCCAGAACTGTAAAAAATGGAAAATAACTGAGACACAAGCCATAGAAAAGATCTGGGTTTGGGATCTATGTGGCCACAATGAAGTCACTTCATCTTTTCTGGATGCCAGTTTCAAAGTGTCTGAATATAGAGGCATAGTCAATGGAGATGTAATGCGATTTGGAGGCGACCGCTGGACTAGAGCCGTTACTGACTAGATCCCACATGATGTCAAAAGATCACGTGGCCGCCCACCTATAAGACGGTCAGACTTCTTCATCAAGACCCTGAGGTCTTGATGTTCTCTCCGTTAAGAACAGTTTGAGGCTCTTCGTATTCCTGAAGCAACCAGATGCCATTGGGCTACACTGGCACATCATAGGGTTAAATGGAAATGTTACTGGCGCCCCGTTCGAGCAAATCTATGAATAAAGGGATGTCAAGTGATCAAGTGATCAAGCCCAATGGCGGAAACAGTTTGGCACAGTCATTAAGCCCTTACAGTGTGTCAGACCCTACTCTAAGTCCTTCCCCCAGATTATTTCGTTTATTTGATTCTATGAAGGAAATGACATGAGAATTTCCATTTATAGATGGTTTCACTATGTCTGAAAGAAATTATCTCCAAATACACTTCAAAACTGTGCACAAAAAAATTCAGGCAAAGGCAGTTCAAAAGACAGTGCAGGATCCTCACACCAGATGATACTGCCAAGCTTTCCCATTTTTTTCACCAAATAATGAGTACTTCAGAATTGTTTTCTCTATTCTCATGAAGCCTTTTCCATAAACTCCTTAATCTCCAATGCCAGACTAGGAAGCTAATCAGCAGTTAGTTAATCAGGAGTTAACTCACTGTTAAGCCACTGAGTCTCACCCAGGACCTAAGTGAGACAATTTTAAGTCCAGCATTTGATGACCCTCAGTCCACTTGAAAGGTGCTATGTCATTTCTGAGAAGGTGATATCCCCCATCTTTGTTAGCTGAGTGCTTTAGTAATTAGGTTCTTTATCACTTTGTCAAAATGGTGCAAAAGAGCTAAACAAAGCTAGACTTCAATGACCTGTATTTCATCAATATGAAGAAAATGGATAAGGTGACCCAATTTTTAAATCCCTTCCAAGGTAAAGAGCTCAATCTTTTCATATGCAAAAATGTGTTTTTCTTCTAAATCTATTAGTTTACATAATAAAATGTTCTTATTATGCCAAACCATAGAATTTAATGTATTCTTTGAGATATGAATATTATCATATAATGCAAATTATCAGGAAAGACTACAATATCACAATAAACTAAAACAGTTTACTATTTTACTTTTTAATTTCAATTTAAGTGCATTCTTTATTCCCCTATTATTGTCAGTAAAATTAAATTCTCTTTTCCAATTAGACTAAAATCAAAATGTTTAGCTATTGAGTCTCTCTGAGCTCTCTATAAATCTGCTTTAACAGGTAGAATAAAAGCTGTATCTGGCACCCTATCAGTCTCCTACAGTGTTATTACACATTTTACACAATAAAAGGTGTTGCCATTTTTTTAGATATTCAAAAACCTAGCTCCAAAAAAAGATGCCTTGCTAATGAATTTTCCCTTTTACTACCAATAAAACTATGGCGTCAAGGCTTTTCACTCTACAATATGTCCAAGGCCTAGCTTGGTATCTGGGTAATTATATTCAGTTTTTAACTGTTGAATGACTTGAATGGATAAAATCATACCATTTACAGGGATAGATTGATGAATAAGACAAATGGAAGATTACAAAAAGTATTACATTTGAGGAATGGCAGATGTTAACAATAAATAAAATTATACTGGCAAGAAACCAGTTAAAAAGAAAACTCATCTAAAAGGGGGAAAGAGCAGTCCTTTATAGTACCACTGAAATTCATCCAAATAAACAATGTATGGAAGAATATGCTTTGTATATAGAAATAGGAAATGCTCTGGCCAATCCTGTCTACTCAAGCTTAATCCACCTTGACAAGATGTACATATGTTTCTTAGTAAGAACAATCCTATACACCACAGCTACACCAAAGACATAACTAAAATAGCCTAGAAAAATTGAGATATCCTTAGTCCCTACATGAACCTAGAAAATTAGTCAGAACAAAAGTTAACTTTAATCATCTGCAAGTAAAAAATAAAGATTAATATTACTTGGATATATATAAAACCATAATGGCTCACTTATAATTGGTGCTTTGAATTAGTTGCATACATGCCCTTCTCAAATATTGTGCGTACATAGTTTTAACTTATTCCCTTTTGTTTTAAGACAAACACAAAGTGATAGAAGTAAAAAGCATGAAAATTCTGCCTTAGCTATCTTCCTTCTGCTTTCTCTACTATGTATTATGATCACATATTCATTCTATCAGTCAAGGTTTATGCAGAAAAATCGAATTACTCTGGGAATTTTGAGTGATTATATTTTACTTTCAAGAATTATGTGTTTCCAAAATCTTTGCAATTGTTTAAGGGATAGTAAACAATGAGCTCAGCTAGAAAATCAAAGAAAGTGATTTAGCAGGGGGGAAAAGGTCCATGATTTAAACACAAAGCGGAAACACCACCTGCACTTTTATTTTTATAGCAGCACTATTCACAATAGCCAGAATCTGGAAACAACCAGAGTGCCCAAGAACTGATGACTGGATTAAGAAACTTTGGTATATCTATGCAATGGAATACTATGCAGCTGTTAGAAAAAATGAAGATATGAAATTTTCCTATAAATGGATGAAATGGATGTACATGGAGAGGGTCATGTTGAGTGAAATTAGAAGGAGAAAGACATAGAATGACTGCATTTATTTGCATGACAAAAAATATATATGTATATATGTGTGTATGTATGTATGTATATATATTATGATAATATATATATTATCATATAATATATATTATATATATATTATATATATATTATGATACCAATATCCAAGGTCAGGCAAAACATGGATCAGGAGGTCTTGTCAAAAGTGGAATCTACCACAACGGGTGGGAGTTGAAGTTAGGCAAGACAGAGAAGGGAACAGTGTGCTAATAATTGTCGAAAGGGATAATACCAGCCTAGAACTGAACATTGAATACAAGCAAAAAGATACACATGATAATGTCTAAATGTATGTATTGCAATCCACAATGTGTAAGAGAAGAAAGAGAGAGGGAAAGAGAAAGAAAGAGAAAAGAGATAAAAGAACCTGCCATAGAGACAGGCTCAGCAGAGACGGGAGGGAATCTGGGACATGGGTGGTGGGAAATGGGCACTGGTAGAGGGATGGGTGCTGGAACACTGTATGACCGAAACCCAAACACGAACACCTTGTAATTGTATATCTCACAGTGGTATAATAAAATATTTTTAAAAATTAATTTCAAATTCAACCTAAATAAAGTAATATTTGGTTTTCCAGAACATAAAATGTGCCTATCAACAGCCTATTAAGAAGATCGTCACCTGCCAATATCCAAGATCAAGTGAAACATGACCTTGTATCAGGAGGTCTTGTCAAGGGTGGAAATTGTCGCAAAGGTGTGGGAGTTAGAGGCTGGGTAGGACAGAGAATGGAACAGTGTGCTGACAATTGTCGAGGGTACTAATGCCAACCTAGAACTGAGCATTAATTACAGGCAAAAGGACACACATGACAGCCCTTTAATGTATGTTCTGTAGTTCATAGTCTGGAGGGAAGGAAGGGAGAGAGAAAGGGAAAGAAATGGGGAACCTGCCATGGAGGGAGGCTGGGTGAGGGGGAGGAACAGGGTAATTGGTGGTGGGAGATGGGCACTGGTGGAGGGATGGGTGCTGGAACACTGTATTACCAAAACCCAGGTATGAACTTTTTAATTGTGTATCTTTGTGATTGTGTATCTCACGGTAGTATAATAAAATACTTAAAAAATAAATAAATAAATAAATAAATAAATAAAGAAGATCGTCACCTTTCTGAGGAATTCTGGCTTCATAAACAATATGTAAGAGAAGGGAGAAAGAGAGAGAGAGAGAGAAAAGAGGGATAGAGAGGGAGATAAAGAACATGCCATAGAGGCAGGCTAGGGAAAGGACGGAGGGAATTGGGGACATTGGTGGTGGGAAATGGGCACTGGTGGAGGGATGGGTGCTGGAATACTGTATGATGGAGACCCAAACATGAACATCTTTGTAACTGTATATCTCATGGTGGTATAATAAAATATAAAAAAAGATGTCTAAGATGTAAATCTAATTTAGTACATGAACAATGTTCCCAGTGCCATAGAAATGAAATCACTGTCTGTCACTGTATCACTGTCTTCCCGTTCATCATCGATTTGCTCGAGCGGGCCCCAGTAACATCTCCATATGTCCTGTCTCATGCTAGTAGAGCCCAAGGCATCTGCTTGCTCCAGGAACATAAAGAGCCCCAATCCATTCGGAATGAGGTCTATAATTGTTGGTTGGTATTTGGCATATATCAAATACAACACAGGTAGCTTGCCAGGCTCTGCCGTGCAGGTAGCATACTCTTGTAGGCACCTCTAAGTCCAGCATTTATTGATGAACCGCGCGAGCCGCAAAGCGGCTGCGTGAGCCTGGGCCTTGATAGGCTGGTCTGCTGGGTGGAGGTCTGACGAGAGAGAAGTCCGGATGTGGAAAATGGAGGCCCTCATGGAGTGGGGGTCTTCTGGCTTGTTGTGAGGCTCTGCTGGGATGGTGGGCCAGGGCTAGAACCCACCATCCCTCCCGGGCGCCTCATGAGCGGCTGGTCACAGGGAGAGCCAGTAGCAGCTGGCTACTATTTATTCCAAAATATCATTTGGGAGTTAAAAATAAAAGAAATCAAGCTAACATCTAGTTTTGAGATGATTAAGTAGAAAAATATTTCAAAGAACAAAAGAAAATACAGTAAATAACCTCAACCTTTGCCTTCTGCTACCATTATAACTGTAGATCTAGGTGCTTTTAAATGGCACTAACTTGTTACCCTTTCTAAGACCCAGGATTTTATAGATGCTTAGAGACCACAGGTAATATTTTGCACCACAATACACTCATAATGTAGCCTGCTTCCTAACATAGAAGAATTTGATTAAATCATATCATTAGAAAAAGGATGCCGAGGGGACAGAGAGATAGTAGAGGGAGAGATGATTGCTTGTACATGGCCAACCCAGATTTGACTTCAGATCAAGGACCAAGCCATGTGATTCTCCAAGTTCCACCAGGAGCATTCCCTGAGCAAAGAACAAGTTATAAGCCCTGGGTACCACTAAATATGGCCCCAAAACAAAAAAATATATATACCTGCAAAATTAGACTTTGAAGGGGAAATTTTTTAACTATAAGAAACCAAATACAACTTAGATACACAGCAGCTTCCAGCACAACAGCTATACTGATTCTCTATTTTTGTTCATAAAAAGTACTGGTGGCTTTCAGTTCTCTTTGAAGTTCTGAACAGGCCAACCTTCCCTGCCATTAAAAACACCTACGCCAGTCCTTTGCTTTCAGAGTTGTCCAAAAATATGTTCTCTCTTCACTAAGACTTGGCCCAGACTGGCTATAACATGACCATCTTCAAAGCTGTAGAGACTAATCCACATGGGGCTATCACACTCTCTATGCTGTTTCCAAAATCAAAATAAGGAATACCTCTGTGTAGCTCTTCTTCCCACTTGACCTATTTATTGTCCCCAGAAGGACTGTTTACTCACTCATTAAACACAAGGCTAGTCACACCTGTACTTGATTTTTCTTCTGTTTTCTTTGGTTAGTATTTGCAGAAAATGTTGCAAACCATGCTACTTAAATATTTTCAGGATCATTTTCCAAGGTACATTTTCCAAGAGACATGCATACAGTGGATATCTCTGTAAAAGTATTACTAGCCCTGCCTTGGTGGAAGAAAGCGACACCAGGAATTTCTCATCCATAGAATTTCTGCAAAAACAACAATGAAAATTGGCAATGGTAGCAGAATCAAATGACACTAAATTTCTAACAAAACAAGAAGCTTCCAAGCAATTAATCAAAGTATTTTTATTTATTCTTTTATATAACAACAGCAGATACCTTGATTTATTTAAGATTACATGGCTAAAACTCTGATAACAAAACACTTCACATATCCAGAGTCCACCTGCTCCCTGTAAATGTGTAAGATTATAATTTTGTAACAATGATAGATAGATATGATGCAACTACTATAGTACTGCCCTTATGATGATAATAGTGGTGTTAAACAACAGAAACAGACACACAGCAAATTCAACAGAGATTATCCAGGAGAGAAAAGGGCAGACTTTATTAAAAGCAAAATGAAGGAAAGCAAAGGGGGTTTGGAAATGAACAACAAACAGCATTATCAGTGCTAAGCAGAAAGAAAGATTGGATGGTCTTTTTGATCACTTGATCACTTGATCACTTGAATCCACGTTATTCATCGATTTGCTCTAGCGGGCGCCAGTAACATTTCCATTGGACCCTATCACGTGCCAATGTAGCCCAATGGCATCTGGTTGATTCAGGAATATGAAGAGCCTCAAACCGTTCCTTCAGGGTCTTAACAAGGAAGTCTGACCATCTTGTAGGTGGGCGGCCACGTGATCTTTTGACATCCCGTGGGATCCAGTCGGTAATGGCTCTAGTCCAGCAGTTGTCTCCAAATCGCATTACATGTCCAGCCCATCTGATTTTCGATGCCTTGGCAAACGAGACAGCGTCCCTGATTATGGAATAGTGACGGAGGTCAGAACTCCGGATTCCTTCTCTCACTTGAGTGAGGCATAATATTCCAAGCATGGCTCTTTCGAATCCTCTCTGGGAGATCCGAATAGCATTCTCATCCTGCTTTCGTAGGGCCCAGGTCTCTGAGGCGTATGTTAATGCAGGGAGAACGGTGGAGTCAAAGAGACATGCTGGAGCCGGAGGGTCTTTTATTATGCTGAAATCAAAAGGAATTAAGAGTAACTTTATTTTGTTCATTTGACCCACTAAAGAGTGAAATATCAGGAGAACTGTAAGATCAACCTAAGTCAGATCATATGCTTGCCCCTTGAACACGGTATGGGAAAATATGAACAGTGCCATTAAGAAAGAGTGATGTGGGGCGAAGCAATAGCACAGTAGGTAGGGTATTTGCCTTGGATGCAGCTGACCCAGGTTCGATCCCTGACATCCCATATGGTTCCCCCAAGCACCCCAGGGAGTAATTCCTGAGTGAAGAGCCAGGATTAACTCCTGAGGATTACTGGGTGTGACAAAGAAAGAAAGAAAGAAAGAAAGAAAGAAAGAAAGAGAAAGAAAGAAAGAAAGAAAGAAAGAAAGAAAGAAAGAAAGAAAAAGAAAGAAAGAAAGAAAGAAAGAAAGAAAGAAAGAGAAAAGAAAGAAAGAAAGAAAGAAAGAAAGAAAGAAAGAAAGAAAGAAAGAAAGAAAGAAAGAAAGAAAAAGAAAGAAAGAAAGAAAGAAAGAAAGAAAGAAAGAAAGAAAGAAAGAAAGAAAGAAAGAAAGAAAGAAAGAAAGAAAAGAAAGAAAGAAAGAAAGAAAGAAAGAAAGAAAGAAAAGACACACATGACAATCTCTTAATGTATGTATTGTAATCCACAATGTGGAAGGGAAGGAGAGAGAGAGAGAGAGAGAGAGAAATAAAGAACCTGCCATAGAGGCAGGCTAAGGGAGGTTGAGGGAATCGGGGCACTGGTGGTGGGAAATGGGCACTGGTGGAGGGATGGGTTCTGGTGGAGGGATGGGTGCTGGAACACTGTAGGACCAAAACCCAAATATGAACATCTTATGAACATCTTTATAATTGTATATCTCAGGGTAGTATAATTAAATATTTTTAAAAGAATTTAAAAAATGAATATAAATAAAAAGGAGCCCAACTGAAACTTGGCTGGCAAAGGCAGTTGTTATGTTACACAGATATAGATGAATGCCATACTTCTTAGAAGAAAATGCAAATTCAACTGTGCAAGAACCTCAAGTCATATGATTAACTTTTAACAGCACACCTCATGGTTTATTTGTATGTAACTCCTACTAATGTTTTATTAGGGACTGAATTCTATTCCCCCTATAGTTTCTTGACCCTCTAGTCCTCTGTGTATCTGTATTTGGAGATAGGGTTTTTAAAGATCTATTAAAAGCTAAATCAGGTCACACAGTGACCTAATGACTAGTGTCCTTTATGAGAAAGGGAAAACACCAGTACTATGTGCATATACAAAGAAAAGGCCATGAGAGGATACAGTGAGCATAACTTTCCACCAGCCAAGAGGAGCTCCAGAGAAAACCCAACCTACCTGCCCTTTATTCTTCAAATTCTAGCCTCCAGATAAGCAGAATCACATTTCTTTTGTTTTGATCAGAAGTCTGGCATTTTGTTATGGTATCCCCCAGAAGATTAATAAAGCCTTGGAATATGTTCTAATTAAATCTAGGGTGGTGGGTCATTTTTAATAAAAATGGCAAAAGAAGACAAACTTTTTTTAGTTCATGTTGTGACCCCACAGCTGTCCAGATGGTTTCAGACTGTGCCTTGGAGAACTGGAGCCAAGAGTTCACATCCAGTCAAGCTGACTTTCTACCATTCCAACATTACTTTCAGTGCAGCACAGCTCATAAACTAAAATAATAAATAAGTAAACAAGCTGTTAACAGTCATCACTAGCCATTTTCCTCAAAGATGCTCATAGCCTGGGTGAACTTTTCACAAACCTAATGTGTAAAACAAGCACTAATTTAATTCTTTAATTGAAATCTAAACTAGTTCCTGGTAACACGGAAGAAATCAGATAAAATCCCTTGACTAAAGGTTCTCAGAGAGCAATGGAAGTGATAACAGGTAGAAAAAATTACAATCAGTTTGATAGTATTCATACAAGGTGTTTCACAGTGTGTTTTCAAACTAGAGTGTTATCATTCTACAAGGTGTTCGAAATAATCCAGAGAACACCCAATTCAGAGACTAACATTGTTTCCTTTTCCTACAATATCCATCATGGCAGAAAACTAGGGTCACAAAATTCAGTTATTTAACTAGTGATAAATATTTTTTTTCATTATTTAATCTAAAAATACAAAATTCAAGTTGGAACAGTAGGTCCTAGGATGAACCAATCTTGTTATTGGAGTTTTGTGATTGGAAATTCTTAAAAAAAAAAAAAAAGAGAGAGAGAAAGACCAAAAACTTTAAATCATTTCTCCACCCACTTTTCTCTCTATACTGATAATGTTCTGTTTTATGCTTTTTAATCTTATTGAAGTTTTGCATATAGAGCTACATTGACTTGCTATGATGTTACCTTTAATTGATTTTTTCTGTAATACAATGCAATTTGAGGGGGGAAAATATCCCTGTGCTTTTACTACAACTAGGATCCAAAACAATATTAAAAATACATACCCAGGGGCTGGAGCAATAGCTCAGAGGGTTGGGCGTTTGCCTTGCATGAGGTCAGCTTATGCCGGCCCGGGTTCAATCCCCAGCATCCCCAAGCACTGCCAGGAGTGATTCCTGAGTGCAGAGCCAGGAGAAACCCCTGAGCATTGTCGGGTGTGATCCAAAAAAAGCAAAAAAGAAAAAAAAAGAAAGAAAGAAAATTAAAATACATACCTAAATAAGCATTCAAATATTGAAAATGTAAAGATATTTCTTTACAGTGCTTAGTTTCCAATAGAAGATAGTACCTTAAGAGTAGAAATAACTATAGAATGTATATATACACACATATATATATATACATATATACATATTATATGTATATACATATATATGTATATATGTATATATACATATATACATTTATATATACATATATACATATATATAAATGTATATATACATTTATATATACATTATATATACATTTATATGTATGTATATATAATGTATATATACATATATAAATGTATATATGTATATATGTATATGTATAAAGATAAATATCTAACTGGCATTTCACCTATGAAGATAAACTGAATTTTTCTAGTATATATTCTCAGAAATCTTCACAGATCAGAACTGTGTAAAAAGTATATAAAATGAAATGACAGATTTTGCTATCTGAAACTGTATTTTAACAGTAAATAAACTGTATTTTATTTTACTTATAAAATATTCCTTCAAAGTTGCATTTTACCATACTTATAAAATATCTTTTCAAAGTACATATTAAACTAGATTCAAAGTTAAAATAGTTTCTGCTGAAACAGGAGAAATTACTGAAAAACAAAATCCCCAACTGAACAAGAAAAATAATTAGCTATTTCTCTTACTGTATATAATTTCTATTATTCTCATAATAGTAAGCATATCCAAATCTGAAAGTAAATCAATAGATAAATATTTACAAAGAGCCAACAGGGCAGAGGCGGATTCTGAGAACAAAGGGGAAATAAGAAAAGCAATGGAAGAAAGACATGATCCAACCATATATGAGGGTCTATTGGAAGGAAAAAATCCTACCCTTTGTTTCTTAGTCTCCCTTGGCCAAATCCTTTTAACCTCCCTCAAAATCAGATCATATCTTAGACTCCCAAAGGAAAACAGGTTAATAGAGTTGCAGAAAACAATCAGGACATAAGCAAGTAAGCCAATAGTGTTACTGTTAACTCAATCTCAACTACCCCCAACTTCCTTCTGAACAAAAAAGAGTTATATTAATGTAAAAGAAAAAACATATCACACAGTCTATGGTTCATATTTTAATAAACCAAAGATTATTAAATAACCAACCAACTTTTTGAACCCCTTTGTGTGTTTATAAAACACTAATACTATTTATGATAATGATAATAATAAATTCTGAATTTATATTGTTTTTAATCTGTGACTATTGTTTTCATTTTTCAGTTTCCAAACTTGCTTCATTCTGAGCATAATATGACATTGCTTATTTCTGCCATTGAGTTTCAGAAATATCAAGGCAAGTGAACTATCATTAAAGACAAAAGAAAATTATAAGCTGGAAATATAGAGTCCTTAAAAATAGATTCAATATTCTAAGCATTCTTGAATACCATTGTGTCATCTTATGTGGTAACAGACAATATTTGTTATGATACAACCATTAATTACCTCCTTTTCCAGAAAAAATACTGAACTTAATTTCTTAAATGAGTGTTCTAATGTTTATTGACTCATTTGCTGTTTTACTTTTTAACTGTTTTGTGTTTAAAAATATTTCACTGTGTATATAGTTCCTTATGAAGGTGAATTATTATAGACAACATTGAACAAAGATAGGGAAAATCACACCAAAAAAGATTAACAATTAGTGAGTGATGTTTGTATTTAAATTGCTGCATCCTTAGGACATATTACATCATCATAAAGGTTTCTTTTAAGAGGCAAGACACATAGGGAGAGAGAATACAGTAACCTCAAGTAAATATTGCATTGTAAGGTGACAAATTTCCCTCTTTATTATTATTTAGGTCATTTATAAGAATAAATTTGATGGGTTCTAGTCAGAATGCTCCTGGTAATGAATCCAGAATTCACGTTTTAGAGATAGACTAAAGAATCTAGTATACAAAGCAGATATTTATGAAATAGAGCATGGAAAGCCTCTTCAACAAGTGGTGCTGGGAAAACTAGGCAGCTACATGTAAAAAAAATGAACTTGTACCTCTATCTAACACCATGCACAAAAAGTCAGATCAAAATGGATTAAAGACCTCAATATCAGGCCTGAATCCATAAAGTAAACTGAAGAAAATATAGGAAAAGCTCTCCACAACATTGAAGCTAAAGGCATTTTCAAAGATGAAACACTACTAACAAAGCAATTGGAAGCAAAGATAAACATATGGGACTACATGAAACGGAAAAAGCTTCTTCACCTCAAAAGAAAAGTGACCAAGATACAAAAGCAGTCCACAGAGTGGGCAAAAATATTCATCTAATACCCATCTGATAAGGGGTTAATATCCAGGATATATCAGGCACTGGTAGAACTTTACAAGAAGAAAACAGCCAACCCCATCAAAAAATGGGGAGAAGAAATGAACAGAAACTTTGACAAAGAAGAAATTGGAATGGCCAAAAGGCATATGAAAAAAAATGCTCATCATCACTAATCAGGGAGATGCAAATCAAAACAACAATGAGATATCATCTCACACCACAGAGGCTGACACATATCCAAAAAAAGCAAGAACAACAAATGCTGGCGTGGATGTGGGGGAGAAAGGGACAATCAAAAAGACCAACCAGTAATTTAACTGCCTAGAAAGACAAAATTCAAGATGTGACCGATATAAAAGCTATAAATCCATCTTCTCTAAACATAACATATGCAATGTCTGACATAATAATCAAAGCTAATCTGATTTTGTCTGATACAATTTTGCAAGAAAATGTGATCAATAATGGGAAAAGGGTGGAGAAACTGACACCAAGATTATGCCAGATGTTCTAACACAAAAGAATTTTTTAATCAATTATTTTAAGTATATTGAACTAATAATTAAATAAAAATGACTACAATTAGTAATATGATTATGAAGCTTAAGAAAGAAATATAAAGGTATAAAAAGGAAATTATATAAATAAAACCATACTATCTGCAATGAAATTTTTTACTTGATTGCCTTAGGATGATTCATGATTTGAAGAGAGTTCAATAAAATTATCCAATCAGAAGAGATATTAAAAGAGGGAAATAAAGAATGTCTCAGTGATCTGTTGGACAATATCAAGCATATCACTTGTATCACTTGTCTTCCCATTGTTCATCGATTTGCTTCGAGTGGGCACGTGCTAGTATAGCCCAAAGGCCTCTGCTTGCTCCAAGAACATGAAAAGCCTCAAACCATTAGTTCAGGTCATTGGAATGAGGTTTATTATTTTTATGTTATTGGCATATCGAATACAGCAGAGGTAGAGGTAGCTTTCCAGGCTCTGCTGTGCAGATCAAACATATATAGAGTTAGAATCACAGAAAGAGAAGAGAATTTAAATATTCTGTTTTTGTTGTTTGGGCACTATTTGAAGAACTAATGAGTCATAATTTCCCAAGTGGTTTTAGACATCTATTTATAAACACAAGGAGTACAAGCTTTATAGTTTGAATAAGTCTTGGCTCTCTTTCTGTTTCTATTCCAAGATGAAATTAGTTTTACTAAAACTTCTCTTTATTGGAATAGAGATATAGTTCAAGAGTAGAGCACTTGCTTTACTTGCATGTGCAGAGATTCTGAATTCGATCCTCAGGACCAAAAATCAAACAACCCCCAAAACTTCTATTTATTGTCCTAGTATCCAAAGTTGCCTTTTTTAGAATTATAGGTAGTTGTAATAGAATAACCTTCAGGATATTTTTAAGTTTTCCTTTGATATCACTTAGTATCTAGAAGTAAAAACATCTCTTTGTAAAATATGAATTACTATTAAATATATCAGTGTCCCTATGACATTCATCCCAACATCATTATGCATACACAAAAATCACCCTGAATTACTGTGAAGTACAGTTATTTGAAAGTTGACTTATTACCTTGAACAAAAATATAATGACTGAAGACAGAAACTATACTCTTGTTACATATTTTCAGCAAGGTAGAAAGGAAAATTTTTTCTCCAGACTTTCTTTTAAAATTTTAGTTCTAGAAATCTATAGCCCTCCCTAAAATCAAATCATATCCATAAAAAATCTCTTAATCTTCCCCTAACAGAAAATAAAATCTTCCAGAACATCTTTAAAAAGTTCATGAATGTATAATTTTAAAATGTGCAAAATCTAGTGCATTGAGAATTGTAAAAATAAATAAACAAATAGCTTAAGGTATGGTGAAGTAGTACAGTTGATAGGGTGCTTGCCTTGCACAGAGCTGACCTGGGTCTGCTCTCCTGAACCCCACATGGTCCACCATATACCACCAAAAAGTGGTCTCCAACTGCAGAACCAGGAGTAATCCCTAAGTACTGCCAAGTGTGGTCCAAATTAAAAAACTTAAATAGTTTTTACATCCTAATGAGAAATATTAAAAAATTTATTAGTCACAGCAGATAACATTTTAACCTGAAGCTCTGGCTCAAACCACTACAAACACTGCCTGCCTGTATCTAAAAAATTAAATATAACTATTAAGGCCAACTCTTTGTGTTAATCACTGTCACTGTCTTCCCGTTCATCATCGATTCACTCAAGCGGGCACCAGTAACATCTCCATCACGTCCTGTCTCATGTTAGTAGAGCCCAAGGGCACCTGCTTGCTCCAGGAACATAAAGAGCCTCAAACCACTCCATCAGGTCATAGGAATGAGGCCTATAATTGTTACTGGTATTTGGCATATCAAATACGACACGGGTAGCTTGCCAGGCTCTGCCGGTATGGGTAGTATATTCTTGTAGTCATCTATAAATCCAGCATTTATTTATGAACCGCACAGCCGCTTGCAGCCGCGCAAAAGCCAGGCTGTGATAGGGCTGGTCTGCTGGGTGGAGTTCTGACAAGAGTGAAGTCCGGATGTGGAAAACTGAGGCCCTATTTTATAAATTAAGCTAAATGTTGATAACATTTTAATATTCAACTAATTCAAATTTTAGCAAGGAAGAAATTCGAATGGCCAAAAAACATATGAAAAAATGCTCATCATCACTAATCATCAGAGAGATGCAAATCAAAACAACAATGAGATACCACTTTACACCACAGAGACTGGCACATATTCAAAAGAGCAAGAACAACAAGTGCTGGCGTGGATGTGGGGAAAAAGGGGACACTCATCCATTGTTGGTGGGAATGCCGGCTGGTACAGCCTTTCTGGGAAAACAATATGGACTTTCCTCCAAAGACTAGAAATTGAACTCCCATTTGACCCAGCCATACCACTCCTGGGAATCTACTCTGGGAAACCAAAAATACGCAGCGGAAACACCATCCCTACTTTTATGTTCATAGCAGCATTATTCACAATAGCAAGAATCTGGAAGCAACCAGAGTGCCCGAAAATCGATGACTGGATAAAGAAGCTTTGGTACATCTACACAATGGAATACTATGCAGCTGTTAGGAAAAAATGAAGTTATAAAATTTGCCTATAAATGGATGGACATGGAGAAGATTATGTTGAGCGAAATTAGCCAGAAGGAGAGAGAGACAGATACAGAATGACTGCATTTATTTGCATGGCATAAATATATATGTACATATTATGATACCAATATCCAAGGTCAAGTGAAGCATATATCGGGAGGTCTTGTCAAAGGTGGAAATTATCACAAACGTGTGGGAGTCAGAGATTTAGGAAAGACAGAAAATGGAACAGGGTGCTAATAATAGTCGAGGGTACTAATGCCAACCTAGAACTGAGCATGAAATAGAGGCAAAAGGATTCACATGACAACCTTTTAATGTATGTTCTGTAATCCATAGTCTAGAAGGGAAGGAAAAGATAAAGAGAGAGAAAGGGAAAGAAATAAAGAACCTGCCATGGAGCAGGGCTGGGGAAGGGGGAGGGAACCGGGGATGTTGTTGGTGGGAGATGGGCACTGGTGGAGGGACGGGTGCTGAAACACTGTATGACCTAAACCAAAACATGAACTTTTTAATTGTATATCTTTTTTATTTGTATGGAGATGGGCACTGGTGAAGGGACGGGTGCTGAAACACTGTATGACCAAAACCCAAACATGAACTTTTTAATTGTATATCTTTTTTTTTTTATTTTTTTTTCATAACCCTCTTGTTGGAATTTTATTTTTTAGGTATTTTATTATACCACCGTGAGATATACAAATAAAAAGATATACAAAGATTAAATGATCATGTGTTTGAGGTTGGGTGTCAGGATACTCAATTCTATTCCATAGGTCCACAGGTCTGTTTTTATTCCAATACCATGCTGTTTTAATTACTACTGCCTTGTAGTACAGTTTGAAGTTGGGAAAGGTGATGCATCCCATCTTCTTTTTCCCGAGGATTGCTTTAGCTATCCTTGGGGGTTTATTGTTCCATACAAATTTCAGGAGCGTTTGGTCAATTTCTTTGAAGAATGTCATCGGTATCTTTATAGGGACTGCATTGAATCTGTACAGAGCTCTAGGGAGTATTACCATTTTGACAATGTTGATTCTCCCCATCCATGAACAGGGAATGTGTTTCCATTTCCTTGTGTCCTCTTTTATATCTTGGAGCAGTGTCTTGTAGTTTTCTTTGTACAGGTCCTTTACATACTTGGGTAAGTTGATTCCTAGGTATTTGATTTTCTGTGGCACACATTGTGAATGGAATAGTTTCCTTAACATCCCTTTCTTCTGTTTCGTTATTTGTATATAGGAAAGCCACTGACTTTTTGGGTGTTGGATTTTGTATCCTGCCACTCTACTATATGCGTCTATTGTTTCTAGGAGATTTTTTGGTAGAGAGTTTAGGGTTCTCTAGGTATAATATCATGTCATCTGCAAATAATGATAGCTTGACTCTTCCTTGCCTATCTGGATGCCCTTGATGTCCTTTTCTTCTCTGATTGCTATGGCAAGTACTTCCAGTACTATATTGAATAAAAGAGGTGAGAGGGGGCAACCTTGTCTTTGTCCCTGATCTCAGGGGGAAGGCTTTCAACTTTTCCCCCATTTAGAATGATGCTTGCTGTGGGCTTTTTGGTAGATGGCTGTAACTATCTTGAGGAAAGTCCCTTCAATTCCCATTTTCTGGAGGGTTTTAATCATGAACGGGTGCTGGATCTTGTCAAATGCTTTCTCGCGTCTATTGATAGGATCATATGGTTTTTATTTTTTCCTCTTATTGATATGATGTATTATGTTGATTGACTTGCGAATGTTGAACCATCCTTGCATACCCGGGATGAATCCTACTTGGTCATGATGTATAATCTTCTTGTTGAGTCTTTGGATTCTGTTTGCTAGTATTTTGTTGAAGATCTTAGCATCCGTGTTCATCAGGGATATTGGTCTGTAGTTTTCTTTCTTTGTGTTGTCTCTCCCTGCTTTGGGTATCAGGGTGATATGTGCCTCGTAGAAGCTGTTTGGGAGTGTTTCTGTTTCTTCTATTTCCTGGGAAGAGCTTGAACAGGACTGGCAGTAGGTCCTCCTTAAAGGTTTGGTAGAGTTCACTAGGGAATCCGTCTGGACCTGGGCTTTTGTGTTTGGGCAGACTTTTAATTACTGTTTCTATTTCCTCGATGGTGATGGGTTTATTCAGGTATTGGAGGTCTTCTTGTTTCAGCCGTGGGAGGTTATAGGACTTCAGGAATTGATCCATTTCTTCTAGATTCTCATGTTTCACGGCATACAGGCTCTCAAAGTAATCTCTGATGATCTTTTGATTTCTGTGGTTTCTGTTGTGATGTCACCCTTTTTATTTCTGATTCTGTTTATTTGGGTTTTCTCTTTCCCTGTCCTTACAAGTCTTGCCAATGGTTTGTCAATCTTGTTTATTTTTTCAAAAAACCAGCTCTTGGTTTCATTAATCTTTTTGGATTGTTTTTTTTGGTTTCCAACTCATTGATTTCCTCTCTAAGTTTTATTATTTCCTTTTTTCTGCCTGGGTTGGGCTCCTTTTGTTGGTCTTTTCTAATGTCTTCAGCTGTGTAGCCAGGTTATTTATGTGGGCCCTTTCTTGTTTCCTGATG